>JARRAA010011197.1:0-34109 GCA_030557295.1 Ecitodaemon sp. MM-2014 | reverse complement strand
TAGTGCAGCACCGTGCACTGATGATCGTTTTTCTACTCGGTATTCTAAAAACGTCTCTTTAAATATCGAAAATTAATCGGCAGGACAATGAGCATTAGTGCAAGAGGAAGGATTCATCTTCGGGTTATTACGTAGAACATTTCTGATTGAAATATTCAAATAAAATTCAATAACATCTTCTACAATAACTTATAATTATTACGTTGTTCCTTAGTCACACATTTCTGTGATAAACACAAACAGATTTTTGTCATTTTTAACATGCATTCAGAAACAATTACTCCTAACATAGTAAACGAAACGAAACCTACACAGCAGTGCCTCTCTCAAGATTCTGTTTAATCTCGGCAGTGTATTCCCCATAAAACTGATCCAGTTTCCTATTGAAGCGCGCGTTGCGCTCGTTGATGTAGTCAATGTCGGCGTCGTCGTTGTGCGTCCGCCTGCGCGAATACTTCTCCCTCTTCGCGATTTGTCCCTCGAGATCTTCGACCATCCTGTCGATGGCCTGCTTCCTATCCGTGTGCATGCCGTGAATGATGACGTTCTTTCCCCCGTAGAACGCGTCGCCGTAGCGCGCCTTTTCCTCTTCGTAGTGATCCATGTCTTTGGCGGGCATGTTCTTGATGAGGCGTTGATGCTGGCGGGCGGTGGCGGCCTCGAAGTCGCTGAAGCCCTCGTCCGGGGACTTCTTCTTCTTGCGCTTCTGGAAGTTGTCCGCCTCCGCCGCGGACACATTCAGCAATTTGATGCGGTCGTAGTCCTGCCCTTTGGCCGCCGCCTCGGCGCGAAGCTCTTTATCTTTGAGTAGCCACTCGGCTTGTCGTTTGCGCGCCTCGTAATTGGCGGGCAGCTTCATCCGAGCGTCTTCGCTGACGACTTCCTGGTGGTTGGAGACGCGCGCTTCGTTGCGCGCCGTGTGCAAGGCTTTCAGGCGCGCCATTCGCTCTTTTTGCTTCTCCGCGAAGGATTTGGAGCCGCCGGCTGCGGAATCTGCCATGATTACGCCTTTGTTTTAGCAAAATCGTGCGTAATTCGCTTGCGAAATTGAGACGCGCTTCGCAAATATTTTGATGAATGACAGAACGCATCCAAGATGGCGGAGATTGGAGAGATCATAGAGAGCAACAAGAAACGACATAGTTTTCAACAAAAATTAATCTGCTGTAAGATTTATGCATGTTTTAGTTTATTAGCGCTGCAATAAATCTAATTGTTAAATTAGATTCTCCAAATTTGATGGGAAATGACAAACACGCTGAACGAAGAGCGAACGCGCAGTCCACAAACTGCGTATGACCCGGCGTGCTAGGCAACCCGTTTCACCTAGTAGTGACACGTCTCCGAGTGCCCTTGAAACGAGCGCACGAAAGCATTTGACGACTCGACGCAATCACGTCGGACGGGCATCATTTCTGCTCCGTGTCGCGTTCGCGAATCATGCTCGTCGTGGCCAAACAATAAACACGTACTCGGCGCGCGCCCATGGCCGGAAACTGAAGCGCCCCGAACGCACAGCGCGGTGCACCGAATCGACGGCGTTCGAATCGCCTGCCGCTCGCCAAAAAACGCCCGCAACTGCCAGCGACCATTCAGGATGCTCCACAGCAAGTTGCGCATACATACGTGTCGGGTGATCCTGCTCACCTCGCTGGTGTGGTTCCTGGTCGTCGTCTTCCTGCTCAACTTCTACTCCGAGTGCATCGGCTCGCACTGCAAGAAGTCCGGCGAGTACGACGTCGAGGTCGGCGCGCTCGCGGCGCTCTCGCAGGAGAAGGCGGCGCGCAGCAAGCACAAAGACTATGACTTCAACGACGAGGCTCAAGAGGAAGACGCGGCCGACGATAAGTGAGTCACGGTCACAGAGAATTATCACGTTTTGCGTTCCATTCGCGCGCACTGCCACACTGAATATGTGCGAATGCTAATCGTCGCTCATCGTGCGCTTGTTTTAGATTAAACAAAATCGAGGCGAAGTATAAGAAGTCGGAGCTGAAGCGCTGGCGGCCCGCGCCGACCGTCCTTCCCGCGCCCGGCAAGCCCGGCGAGCACGGCAAGGCGGTGCACACGCCGCCCGAGCAGCAGGCGCTGATGAAGGAGAAGTTCAAGCTGAATCAATTCAATCTGCTGGCCAGCGACTCCATATCGCTGAACCGGTCGCTGGCGGACGTCCGGCTGGAAGGCTGCAAAGACAAGACTTATCCGTCGCTGCTGCCCACGACCTCGATCGTGATCGTCTTTCACAACGAAGCGTGGTCGACGCTCCTGCGCACGGTCTGGTCGGTGATCAACCGCTCGCCGCGACCGCTGCTGAAGGAGATCATCCTCGTCGACGACGCCAGCGAGCGCGACCACCTCGGGCGCAAGCTGGAGGAGTACTGCAAGACGCTGCCGGTGCCCGTCTTCGTCCTGCGCACCGAGAAGCGCTCCGGGCTGATCCGCGCGCGCCTCCTGGGCGCGAAGCACGTGACCGGGCAGGTGATCACGTTCCTGGACGCGCACTGCGAGTGCACGGAGGGCTGGCTCGAGCCGCTGCTGGCGCGCATCGTCGAGGACCGCAAGACGGTCGTGTGCCCGATCATCGACGTCATCTCCGACGAGACCTTCGAGTACATCAGCGCGTCGGACATGACCTGGGGCGGCTTCAACTGGAAGCTGAACTTCCGCTGGTACCGCGTGCCGCAGCGGGAGATGGAGCGGCGCGGCGGCGATCGCACGGCGCCGCTGCGTACCCCGACGATGGCCGGCGGGCTGTTCAGCATCGACAAGGACTACTTCTACGAGATCGGCTCGTACGACGAGGGCATGGACATCTGGGGCGGGGAAAACCTCGAGATGAGCTTCAGGGTGAGTTAGCAAATCCGCGACGCGGTCGACTTCCACGTTTCCAGCGATGGCAACGGTCACGCCTTTGATTTCCTTGTGTTCTTGTTGTCGCTGTTAATTTTTTATAATTTCAATCTCCTGATGCAATATGTAAAGATATGGCAATGCGGCGGCATACTGGAGATAATACCGTGTTCGCACGTCGGGCACGTGTTTCGCGACAAGTCCCCGTACACATTCCCCGGCGGCGTGTCGAAGATCGTCCTGCACAACGCGGCGCGCGTCGCCGAAGTCTGGATGGACGAATGGAAGGATTTCTATTACGCGATGAACCCAGGTTTGAGCCACAATTCAGCGTGCCGGGCGCCGCAAATTCACACACGGGGCGTAGAGCGGTCCCTAACAACGTAACAATCGCGCATAGCGTCGAGCCACCGATCACGCCCACGTATTCGTTGTTTAACATTGTTTTTAACTATGCCTAACCGACGCATGCCTCGACGTAACCAGCATATTCGTTTCACGACTCGTCTCGTCTGTGTTTTTCATTTCGTTTCGACATTTAACCGATGTGTCTGTCCTTGTATGTGACTAATTGTCGGCCGACGTACGCAACTAACGATGGTGTGTTTGTTATTAACCCCCCCCGTCGCCCGCGCGGCCAGATCTGGATGTGCGGCGGCACGCTGGAGATCGCCACGTGCTCGCACGTCGGCCACGTGTTCCGCAAGTCGACGCCGTACTCCTTCCCGGGCGGCACCAGCCGCATCGTCAACCACAACAACGCCCGCCTCGCGGAGGTGTGGCTCGACCAGTGGAAGGATTTCTACTATAACATTAATCCAGGTTGAGAGCCACTCACACGATCATCACACGCACATATTGTTTGTTTCATTTGCATCTTTGCCTGCACTAATTACGACCGAATGCATTAATCGAATCATAGAGTTGCTGTAGCGAATAGTTGCGGGGCTTGCGTTATGCTTTCACTTCACGCACCGGATGCTTCGGCCGATGCGCGCTAATGTAATCATTTAACTATGTCTAGGCGCGCGCAACGTGCCGGTCGGCGACGTTTCTTCCAGGAGGGAGCTCCGCGAGCGGCTGCAGTGCAAGTCGTTCCGATGGTACTTGGAGCACATCTATCCCGAGTCGCAAATGCCATTGGATTACTACTATCTGGGAGACGTATGCATATTTTTATTCCTCTCGCCAAACATGTTCAAACGTGGCGTTCGCATATTTCGCTTCTGCTTTGTCGCATTTTTGAATGTTCCAACGAAAACATTGCCGAAATCGTCATGCATGTTCGACAGTCATAAAATGATCGCATCAGGAATGCTGGAAGCACTCATTTAAATCGGTAGTCAACCGTAATGCAATTGAATTGTGCGCTTATCGCGCTGCGAAGGCGCCAAATAAAATAATGCACGCATTCTTTTATGCGTTCGCCGCGGAGCGTGATTAATTGCGAGCGTTTCCTTCGATTTTTATGTATCCGTTCGTAGCGCGCGTTTTATCCGCGCCGCAAGATCGTTAATCGACCGTGTGCTTTTAGATACGTAACGTCGAGACGACGAATTGTTTGGACACAATGGGTCGTAAGGCCGGCGAGAACCTTGGTATGACCTACTGCCACAACCTGGGCGGAAACCAGGTGTTCGCGTACACGAAACGCCAGCAAATAATGGCCGACGACAACTGCCTGGACGCCAGCCGCAAGAACGGCCCGGTGAAACTCGTGCGTTGCCATGGGATGGGTGGCAATCAGGCGTGGACCTACGACGTTAAAGTAATTATTTTTTTTTTGTTTGATCGCCTATTGAGTCGGCGCATGCTATGCGACACGAAACGTTTGCTCTGTAGGTTGTTACGTTTGATAAGACGGTTTAGTTATCGGTTTTGCGGGTTTTGAAATTTCTAAACGTTCGTATCAAGCGGAAATGTGGAATTATGATATACAATCGATGCCGTTCAGTTTTTATAAGGAACCTGATATATTGCACAAATCTGGCGGGATGGAGCGAATGCAATACTTTGCATTGAAAAATGTTGATATGAATGGGACAATCGCTCGTACATTTCCGTTTATAAGGTGCAAAGTTTATGAGGTTTGAGAATTTGTTTTGTCCATAACTCGGGTAACAATTGATCGATCGGAATGAAACAAAGGCGGGAGTAATCAACGGCAATTTAGCTTTCGATTGGTTTAATAATGTTGACACATTTTTAATATTTTGAGAGTGCGCGTAATCGACGATGCAGTGAACGCTTTCAAGGCCACAAAGCAGTGCACTCTCGTTTTCGGTTATAGTGCATAAATTCAGCTGGTCCAACGTCTTCCTTATAAGCGGCATCTACTGTACTTATTCCTAATTCATTGTTCACTTTAGACTTGCATTTCTTTACGATTCAAAGACTTCTAATTTAGGTCGTTAACTTCTTATCTTCTATAGGCCAGTTTTGCTGTTCTTTTATGCTTAAAAAATGTCCGTATCAAGCGGAAAAGATTTGATTATGTTTTATTTATAACTCATAAGCGGATTTATGAGATTAAGACTAAATTGCATTACAATTTAAAGACAAATAGTTGATTAGTTAATTTTTCAAGTTGTTAAATATCCGTAGAGGTTGGATTGTGTTTAATGCAAGTTAATACTTGGGGTTCTCTAGACAATAAGCTTATATTTCGCTACAATTGGCGGATAACTATAAAAGCACGTTTCGTTCCAGGAGAAGACGATAAAACACGTCAACACCGGCCAATGCCTCCAAAAGCCGGAGATGACCGACATGAATCTGCCGCTCCTGCGGCCGTGCGCGCACTCCGCGCCCGGCCAGCAGTGGATAATGAGCGGCGAATTCAAGTGGCAGGCGCACAACTACAAGGAGGTCGGCGACAGATAATACCCGGCCGCCTAGGCAGCCAACGGCCGTCGGCGCCGACGGCATCCCCTTCGCGCGCGCCTCCCGCGAACACGAAAAGACTAACCGCGCGCATTCGAGATTACTTTCAGTTGGACAACAGCATTCCAGATCTTTTCAACGACGGAGTCATATCATGATCTAACATAACACATAGTATTACTACGATTAAATTAAGCGTTCATATCATAGAGCCAGCCGCGACCACGGGCGCCAGGCGCGAGCCGCGTCTCTTCCAATTTCGAAACGAGCAATAAGTTTTGCGCGCCGACGATGGCGCAACGCGATGGTAAACACGGTCCTATTTTTAATACTTGACGCTTAGGTATTTTAAGTACGTTTTTGCTCATGATTTTTTATTAAATTCTTATTTGATATATATTATACATATAGATATATCGAGACGTAGATAGAGGATGTGTACATATAAAAAAAAGGACGAAACGAAGCAGCTCTTTTTTATTATCGACTAACTACTGTAAAGAGGCGCGCGGAGTGCGGCGCGATCGCGCGCGCATGTTGTAAAATGTATAACATATCATTTTTTATTATTATTATTGCACGGCGTGCGCGCGCGCGGCGCCGTGCAAATTGAAATTTTTGGTGGTGGACGAGTGCAATCGATTAACTACTTACGTTTACTGTCGGACACTTCGAGCGCGACGGACGCGGCAGTGGCAGGATGTAAGAGGATAGTAATTTATACTAAAGCGGTCTTGATTTTATTGTTGTATATAGTTAAAGAAATGTTTAAATTTATTAAAAGTGAAAAATAATAAAACCGGTCGCTTTTATCCAGGGTTGGACGCCCTCGAATCTCACTGACTCGATTATTCTCACGTACTCTGTAACTGCTTGCGACGAGTGCGATAATGCAACCGGAAGTAATTCATGCATGTGCGATGTGCGAAGGACGGGAAGGCCTGTTTTAAGTTTCTTTGAGCACGGGTAGCAAATTGTAGCAAGTCATTCCAGTCATGCTCATGTTCGTTTCGATTGTGTTTTTGTAATCATGATCATTTCTAGTGGCGATTCTTTGCATATATCAAGAAGAATCGTCATTTTCTTTTAATATGTACTAGTTGCTGTATTATATTTTGTTGTATGACGCTTTTTCTGCAGGGATTTGGACGGTTCTACAGCATTCTTTGAATCATCACCTATTTCACGATTCTTTGAAAATTTATGGAAGAATCATCATTTGCTTTAAATATGTAGCAGTTGATGTATGAAATTTTGTTGTATGGTGATTTTCCGCAGAGGATTTGGACAATTTGCACACGTTCAGACGTTCCGCGTGCTTCTATGGTAATTGAAACAATGTTCCACTTAATTCTCCCGGCGAAGTTGTTCAACATTCCATCATTATTTTAGATTTAGGCGATTCTTGGAAAATTTAAAACTATCCTGTTGTATGGTGATTCTCTGCCAAGAATTGGGACAATTTTAAATATTTTCATACGTTGGAATGTTCCGCATTGTCCTTTCGAGTTATAAAGTAATTGAAACAGCGCTCCGCTTAATTCTCCCGCTGCAACCGTTCAAGGTTGTGTTTATTGTGTATATGAGCATGTGAAACCAGACACGAAAACAAAAACGGTGTGCAGTAGATTCATTTATCGTCCCTGCCAGAGAAAGATTCGTAAAAATCGATAGGGCGTGGAGCGTGCGTCCCGCGTCGTTCCGTTTATCTAGCTTAATTAATATTCATTACGGAAGATTTTGCGTCAAGCGTAAATTTGATGCGGCCGCTCATCTTGCCGCCGCCGCGCCGCCCGCCCGCCTTGAGACGACGGCCGCGCGTGCGGACGCAGTAACGCCACGCGCCGCGCTCGTCGCGTCGCGCCGTGTTTACAAGTTTCCAATAAAACGGTGCGAACGTCGCGTTACGTAACGCGACGCGCGACGCGCGCGCGCGCGTGGGCGCCGCGTGCGTGCGACGCACACGCGTCCGGCCCCCCACGGCTGCGTGCGGCGGTGACCTACATGCGCGCTGGAGACGGGCCGCGCTCGCTCGATATCGTCCCAGCGCCGAGCGCAGGATTCTCCAGCCGCTGCAGGACTCGAAGACTCGCCGTCCGTCCGAACGCCACACCGAGAGGAGCTTCGCACTCGCCACGCAAAACGTAAGCAGCAGCAAAATTTTCTCGCTCGCTACGTTTGTTCTTTCTTGTCGCGCGCTCGAAGGCGCCGCGAGAGTTTCGCGCGATTTGGGAAAGGCGTATCGGGTTGCACCTGTGGAAAGTGAGAAAAAAAACTTCGGATGCCTCGCCGCGGTGTCAATTCGCACTCCATTTTGTTTGTGTTCCGTGTTTGTTTTCGTCCGGCGCGAACGAGTTTCGATTTTGTTGCGCTGTTTTGCACGAAGTCGACGTCGCAGACGGACAAAACACGAGAACGCATCGTTTTGCTTTTGCTTTGGAGGCTTTTCCTTTGTCTCATCGCGTTTTTAATGCAACCATCGTTTGTTTAGATGACGTCGCCAGCGATCAGCGGTCAGAAGGACAACACGTCGGCCAACGGCGGCAAAGACTCGTCCTCGAACGACGACAGCGCGTCCACCGCGGGCAAGCCGCAGGAAACCGCGATAGGAGGCGAAGAGGGACAGACGCCGCCGCTGACCGCCTGGTGGAGGGTCTTCAAGCTCGCCAGCTTGCTGATGAAGCAAGGATGCTAGGCGAATGAACGAAAATATCTAGTTAATTCGATTACTTCCAAGGGTCGCCGTTGCGGCAGGATTATTCCCCGACAGTAATGTTCGTGCATGAATGTGGATGCTCGCGCAGACGCTGAGGATTTCGATTCAGTCAATACGTTGTTGTTCCGTTCCGTACTGCACTAGTGCAATGTACCAAAATGAAAATCAATGTTACCCACCCTAGCCACGATGTATCGAGCCCCGATTCACGTTTTGCAATCTGCGTTCACGTTTGACGATCACGTTCAGTTTTGTAGGCGTGCGATTGCTTTAGTTTTAGGTGTTGATCAATTACGATTGAGTGACTGTGAAACGGGTTTTAGTGTTTACTTGTTGTAACCAATCGTTGAATCATCGTTAACTATTGAACATGTGACGAGTCAATACAATAAAGAATTAGTCTGAAAGCGAGAGCGCTCGATCATTATCTCCCGAATTAGAGCGCGAGCGGACGAGCCCGCTTCTTCGCCCGTTTGTTTTGCTCCGCTCGGCGGCGACGCGGCCGGGCACGTTTTGAAAGTTGCGCGCGCGTTGGGTTGCCTAGCGCGTCGCCGCCTTAGTTCGGGAAGCGACCGCGGCCGAGCGCGTTCGCGCGCCTTCGACGAGTGCTTCGGTGGTTAGTGCGCTTCGCGAAGTCCATTCAGAGACCGACGAGTCGACCGCGCTCCGCCATTTTCTCGACGAAGATTTGTGCTACATTTCGTCCAATATTCGCGAGCGTAGCCGCGTGCCGCGCGTCCCGACCCGCGAATCGCGTCGCCAACGTCTTCGTCGAGGTGAAGCCGTCGCCGGACGCGTCCCGGTCTTGGCCGCCTGCGCCGAAAACATCGATCCGAAGGAGGCGAAGAGTGTTTGGCTGGCCGCAATCGTGCAGCGTACGCGGGGCCGCATCGGCGCGATGCCCCAATCCGCTTAGGAGGCCGGCGGGCGTCGCGAAGCGCCACACGCGCCCCCCAAGCTGCTCGCCGCCCCCGGGCGCGCACCCAGGCAGCCAGCGTCCGCATCGGCTAGCGTCGCGGCCGCAGCGCATCTCTGCGTCCGCTCGCCATTCGGACGCGCGCCGCGGTGTTTATCGCGCGCCGAGTGCTTCGAGTGTCCGCCGAGTGCATCGGGAAGCGATGTGAAAGCATGGAAGTGTCGCTCTCGAGGGCTGAAGAAGTGTTTATCGACGCACTGCGAGGATGACGCACCCAAATCTGCAGACGAACGGCGCGAGTCTCGAGGACTGCCACACCAATTTCTTCGCGCTGGTGAGTCGCTTTCCCGGCCGGGCGCCGCGCAGCTTTCGCTCGGAAAAGCCGCGGCGCGCGATCGGCATATCAATTTGCGATTCCTTCGCACGCAGCGAGCGCGTAGCGCATAATTATAGTGGCCAGGTGCGCGCGGGCGGCGGGCGGTGCGCACGGAGTGTCGCCGCAAGATGGGCGCACGTCGGTCGCGCCGGCGACGATACCAAGCGACGCGCCGAATGTAGGTCCCGTTCTGGCGCCGTTACGCCGCGCGCTTGGTATCGTCACATGGCCGCGCATTTTTGTATGTAAACAGACGACAGTCGCGGGGCGCCCGGCGGGCGGACAGGCGCACTTGCTGGGTGCGTGCGGAGCCGCGCTCGGCGTGCCGCTAGCGCGGCGTAGGTTCACTGACTTGCCCGTGTTTTCACCGCGCCGCTGCCGCTGCCCGCTTACGGTTCTTGCATCTCTTCGCCGCCGCGCGCCGCTCGCCGATGTTTTCGTTCGCGCGCGTAAATAAACAAGAATTATTCGCTCGCAACGCCGCTCATTTCGCCGCTCCGCCTTGCAGACCGAGCTATCGGGCATCAAGTGGCGCAAGCTCGTGTGGAGCGACAGCAACGCCAATGGGGATCCGCTGGAGGATCCGATTCTGCGCGGGTACGCGCGCTGCCTCGCCGCCGACATCCTGTGCGTGTGGCGGCGCGTCGCCACCCCGCAGCAGAGCATCAGCATGTACGAGATCCCGCCGCCGGCGCCGCCGCCTCCGCTGAGCCTGGCGGCCGCCAAGGAGCTGTGGATCTTCTGGTACGGCGAGGAGCCCGACCTCATGGACCTGGTGTCGCCGGAGCTGCTCAAGCAAGGTACGTTCGTGCGCGCCTCGCTCTGGCCGCCGCCTTGCTGACGCTCGCGTTGCGTTTCAGAGTGCGACCAAGGCTCGCAGGGCTCCTGGGAAAGCGGCCTGTCGTACGAGTGCAGATCGCTGCTGTTCAAAGCCCTGCACAACCTCATCGAGCGGTGCCTGCTCTCCCGAGACTTCGTGCGCCTGGGCAAGTGGTTCGTGCAGCCCTGCGGCGATACGGCCGAGGGACACCTCAGCTTCTCGTTCGCCTTCTTCGTGCACGGGGAGTCCTCCGTCTGCGCCAGCATCGACGTGCGCCAGCATCCGCCGGTGCGGAAGATTCAACGACATCACCTCCAACGCGCTCAGGCGTCCAACCAGGGCATACAAGGTAGGCGCGTCGTGTTCGGCGCGGCGCGACTTGCAATGCAACTAACGTTAATGCTTGTGCGTGCAGTCATCCTTGCGCCCTTCGGGCTGGCCGGAACTCTCACGGGCCACAGCTACAAGTCCACGTCGTCGACCGGCCCGGACCAGGGCGGACGCCTGCTCGACGAGTGGGCGCAGTTCTACCCGATCGACAGGAGCATCGCGGCGATGACCGGCTCCACGGCCGCCTCCACGCCCGCCCCGTCTCCGGGCGATCCTTCGGGAGCGGCGCCGAACATGGACGCCGGCGGCGCGTCCGCCGGCTGCTTCGGCAACGTCGTCGAAGTGATCGTCGGCGGCGTCCGCATGCGATACCCGGCGTGCTACGTGCTCATCACCGACATGGATCAAGCGGACGCTTCGGGCGTAACGCATCCCAACGCAACCTCGTCGTCGTCCGCCAATAGCAAAAGCGCCGGTACGTTCAGCCGCACTCGTGGTGCTTGTCCGATTGCTAATTCAATTTCGCCTTGGTCATGCATGATTTGCGAAGGCGTGTGTGTCGGTGAACCGATTTTTGTAAGAACGCGGTGTGCTGTGATGTCTGTGCAGGGAGTTTACAAATACCCACGCCGCCACCGTCGCCGCCGTCGAGGACAACGAGCGGCTCGAGGATGGCAGCGGTGCCCATCGACGCGCGGCTCTCGCATCCCGGCCCGTTCGCCGTCAGCACCGTGGCGAACGCGGCGTCGATGCAGCGGGCGCCGACGGCCGCCACCGTCATGCCGGAGCGGGCGTGGCAGGAGTGCATGCAGACGCCCGGCGCCTGCGGCGGCGGCAAGGACGAGCCCGAGTGGGAGTACTGCGATCCGCTGCGCAAAGTCGCCTGCACCTGTTCCAAGTAAGTCGGCCGCGGTTGCCGCGCGCCTCCCTCGTCCTCCGGCCTCCTCTCCACCGCGCGCACAGATCGATTACGATTACGATTTTCGCCGTGTGCAACAGGCGGCGTGCCCGCGCGCGCGTGGCGTTCTTCCACCGCGCGCGTGCCGCGTGCTGCAGACGAATGTGATTTTGCATGTGACCTGTATGTGTGTGTGTTGTCCAGATGTAGGAAGCGCTCGTCCGGCGGGCCGGGCGAACATCGCACGTCTTCTTTGTCGAAGGGGGGCGTCGCCAACGTCGCGCCCTTCCATTCGCGGCCGCAGGTCGTCAGGTTGGTCAAATTGCGAAATTATCAAAGCCAGAAAACTAAAATGAAACCAAACAAATCAATATATATATATATATATGTATGTATGAACACACATATATATAAATGTATTTACAACCGATCGCAAAATGACAAGGTGGCACGGGGTGGTGTTGGCTTTCACTCACACGACTAATTCGTTGAATTTTCTTTGAAATTTTCCGGTCGCCGTCTGCGCGCCCCCGCCAACGGGCGCGACGCAGAGGGCGGTCCCTATATCTCTAGTAGCAGTCGGCGTCCGCTGGTGCCAAGTTAATTTCAAGCGCTTCCATTTGCAGGTGTCCGGCTAGCGGTAGCTACACCCCGACGGGAGCTGGCGGCGGCGCGCCGAGAACGCAGGAATCGCTGGTGATACCGTCGGTCGGCAGTCCGCCCGGCTCCGTGGGCGCGTCTTCGCCGCTGCCGAATCCGCGCAGCGCGCAGCCGCCCAGCGTTCCGCCCATAAAGGAGGAGACCATGCCGACGCTCTCGCCGCACGAGGCGCCCATTCACGACAAGCCCGCCGGCGGCGACGCGAACGAAGGCGGCGACGCGGGCGAGCAGACGCCCAAGACCCCGTTACCGCCGCGCACGCCCAAGACGCCCAAAACGCCGATGCGAAGCGAATCCAAGGAGGTGGTCGTCAAGGCGCTCAAGCGGCCCATCCTCCTGCCGCGGGAGGACGCGCCCGAAGAGGAGGACCCCAACCTGAACTTGCTCTACGACTATTCCACCATGACCGCATGGATCAACCATCCTGTCAAGCGCTATCGCGGACAAGAGGACGCCGTCGACTCCGGCAAGTGGCAGAACGTGAAGAACGCCGACCTCTACGAGATGTACTCGCAGGAAATCAAAGTGGAGCCGCGCGACGAGCCGGCGTCTCCCGGCGGCGGCGGCAAGCCGTCGCAGGGCGGTGTCGGCAAACGGCCCGGCGATCCCTACGAATTCGACGAAGACCTGGAGAAGAAGAGCACCATCAAGGAGGAGTCCGCCGGCGCGGTGAAAACCACTCAGGACTCGCTGTTCACGTCCGAAGGCCTCCAGCCGAGCTACAAGGATCTGGAAGAAATCTTCGACCATCCGGACGAAGCCTCGCCGGAGGTCCTGCAGATGGCCACTCCGCCGGGCAGCAACAAGCCGTCTCTGCCCACCGGCGAAGAGAAGAAATTCTTCACGACGATGTTGACGCCTGCCGAACTGAGCAAAATGTTTCCGACTCCGCCGTCGCTCGAGCGACCAATTGCCTCGCCTCAGCTGGAGATCAGCATGGATCTGGGAGGCGGCCTGGGCATTGGTCCGCAAATTTACCCAGCCATGGGTAGTCCTCGCGAGGAGCACATCGAGGACTGGAGTTACGTGTTTCGCCCGCCCGCGACGAGCAAGATGCTCGGCAGCAGTAAATACGCACCCCTGAATAATCTCCCCAGCCAAAATCTCCCGCCTGTTCAGTTGCCAACGAATTGCTCGTACAAACCCTCTTGGGTGTCGCGCGAATTGCAACAACGCGAAGCGCTCCTCAGCACGCCCGCGACAACCAATTCGAACGCCGAGGAGAAGCGCCCCGGACCGGTGAGCCTCGGCGGCGTCGGCGCCGACCTGTTTATCAAGAACAAAGACTTCTTCGCCGAGAAGCCCTCGCCGGCCACCTCCACGGCGACCAACTCGATGGAGGAGGCCATCACGCCCAATCCGAGCGCAAGCGCGGTCGCGCCGAATCCCGTGCTCGGCCGCATCGAGGTGAACAGCCTGCTGGTGAACATTTTGCTCGCCGACACGCTCTTGAACATCTTTCGCGACCACAACTTCGATTCGTGCACGCTGTGCGTGTGCAACGCCGGCCCGAAAGTCGTTGGCAACATCAAGGGCGCCGACGCGCTCATTTATCTGCCGAGCGCCAGCGGCAACGCCAACGCGGGCAACTTCCTGGACGCCAGCGGCATCAACAACGACGACGATCAAATACGCTGCAGCTGCGGCTTTTCCGCGATCATCAATCGGCGATTGGCGCACAAGAGTGGTCTCTTCTACGAGGACGAAATGGAGATCACGGGCATCGCTCAGGATCCGGCGCTGAACGCCGGAGCTAGTCTCGTCAGCAGCAACGAAAACTCCATCCTCGAGCTCATTCGCGAGCAGTGCGTCGTGATACAGAACAGTGCGTCCGCGATCTTCCGCCTGGAGAGCACGCGCGAGGACTCCGCCGCCAGCGTGTCCGGCGAGCTGAACATACTCGAGTACAGCGACGGCAACGACATCACCACCATCGTGCTCGATCACTACGGCGAGCTGCGCGAGAACATTCGCACCATGTGCGACTTTCGCGGCGACTTCGCCCGTCGCAGCCGGGAGGCGCGCGACGGCAAGAGCTCCATCCATCGCTGGCCGTATTTGCGCGCGCGCGGTCCGCAGTGTAATCAGGACATCGTTCGCGTTATGCGTGCTCTCCAACCGTTGCTGCAGTCCGCCATACAGAAGAAATGCCAGACGCGGCTGTGGGAGCCGCCGTCTGCGGTGAAAGGCCCGCTCACCTGGCGTCAATTCCACCGATTGGCCGGGCGTGGAACCGACGATCGCTGCGAGCCGCAGCCCATCCCCAGCGTCATTGTCGGGCACGAAAAGGAGTGGCTGTCGCTGTCACCGTACGCCCTCCAGCACTGGGAGGCGCTGTTGCTGGAGCCGTACAGTTACTCCAGAGACATCGCGTTCGTCGTCCTTTGTCCCGACAACGAGGTGATCGCGAAGCGCGCGCGACGTTTCTTCCGCGAGCTGTCGAGCTCTTACGAAATGTGCAAACTGGGACGGCACCAAGGCATAAGCAAGATATCGCGCGAGGGAATCGTTCGAATCAAGAAGATCATTACGCCGGATACGAAGCCCAGCGAGACCGAGGAAATCACAAGTAAGTCCATCTCGATGCCCTCGGCGATTAAGAACTCTCACCATTCATTTCGCTCCCCCCATTTTCACGCAGGTTACGCAAGTTCCTGTCGGACGTCTCTCAGTTTCCTAGCTCAGTTGCCCATGGACAAAACGCTACTGGACACGGCTCCGCCGGGCAAAGACGATCTGCTGTTAGAGGCAGGCGCTGCTCTGGCCGTGGACAAGCCAGCCACCCCGCTCACGCCCAAAACGAGCGAGGAAGATCTCAAGGAGCAGGACCATTCGACGAACTCGAGCTTCGCGTCGTTGCCGTTGTCTGGTTCGCAGCTCTCGTCGGCCTCGACGACAAATCTACAGACTGACGAAGACGAGCGAGAGATACCCGCGGTCGTCGTGTACATTGTGGATCCCTACACGGATTCGGGCACGCCGAGCGCCAACTCGTGCTTGTCGCTGCTGCGCAACTTCGACGCCGTGGTGCAGAACTTGGGCGAGGCGCAACGCGCCAACGTCACCGTGCAGATTATTTCGCAGGAAAGCGTCATCGAACTGGGCAGAGCACGTGCGCGACGCAAACGACACGCCGATCACATGCGCTCGCTCGCACTCTCCGTGTTCTCGCAGGTGCGAAGGCGTCTCACGCACGCGAATAGCGCTGGGAAGACGCTCACCGGCTTCGGCACCGCAGCTGCCGCTGAACTCTTCTTGAAGAACAAAGACGTACGTATCGCAATTCGCGCAATTTCGACTATGACGCATTGAGATTTCTAACGCGTTGGTCCTTCCCACAGGAAAAGAATCGCGCGCCGTACAAATTGTACACTCCACCGTACGTGCTGGGACCGTTGAAAGCGAAGGTGGAGAATCCCGAGTCCTTCGGGCAACCCTCGGACGCTGCTTCCATACTGTACCTCTCGTACTGTCTGTCGGAGGATCAAAGTTACTTGCTCGCCGTCGCCACCGACGAGAAGGGCGAAATCTTCGAAACGATCGCGATCAACGTGAACATTCCCAATCGCCAACGGCGGCGACGATCGTTGTCGCTGGCGCGTCGTCTCGGCCTGCAGAAGCTGATGGACTTCGTGCTCGGAGTGATTTCTCAGAGCGTCAAACCTTGGCGACTGGTTGTCGGTAGGCTGGGCCGCATCGGGCACGGCGAACTGAAGGGTTGGTCGTTCCTCTTGAGTCGCAAGAATCTCCTCGCCGCGAGTAAGCAGATCAAGGAGATTTGCCATCAGTGCTCGTTGATGGGCCAGCATGTGCCTAGCATTCTCAGCGCGTGTCTCGTAAGCTTGGAGCCGGACAGCACGCTCCGGCTGATGCCCGACCAGTTCACGCCCGACGAGCGCTTCAGCCAGATCAGCGTCAACTCTCATCTGAACACGCCCCAAGACGTCACCTGCACGCACATTCTCGTCTTTCCCACGAGCGCCACGACGCAGTCGAGTCAAACCACTTTCCAAGTGAGTACCGCTCTACTGAGCCAAGCTTTACTGGCACAATGGAGTGTTTATTCGACACGCGCGTTATTATTGCAGGAACAAAACTCTGCCCTCGATCCCGACGACGAGCTGTTTACCATTACTGATTTGAACGACGACATGAACGAGAACTTCAGCGAAGACTTCAATGACATTTTCAATTGGACGGAGACCGGTGGAGCCGTTACGTCGCCAACTGGTTCGCCAAGGCGCGACGACCTGATGGGCAGTCCGTCCGGGCTGCACGTCAATCAACCGTCACCGTTTCCGTCCAACTCTGGGGCACAGCGCGGAGAAATGGAGGAGATTGGCACCGTCTTGCAGCAGCCGCTCGCGTTGGGCTATCTGGTCAGCACCGCGCCCACGGGCAAAATGCCTCGATGGTTCTGGGCGAGCTGCCCGCATCTCGAGGGAGTGTGCCCTGCGTTTCTGAAGAACGCCCTGCATTTGCACAGTCCGAATGTACAGCAGAATTCCGAGGAGTTCTTACCTCAGACGGCCATTACGTCGCACGCGCTCGACTCGCAATACACCACCGACGTCCTACGGTACGTGGCAACACCGTCTCTGAAACGATCTTTCGATGTATCGACTAATTTCGACTGCTTCTTGGTTTAGATATGTTCTGGAAGGATACAACGCCCTGTCATGGCTGGCCCTAGATGACAACACGCGCGACCGCTTGTCGTGCTTGCCGGTGCACGTGCAAGTGCTAGCGCGACTCTACCACACGACTGCAGCATTTTTATAAGCGAACGGGAGCTTACTCGCGTAGAACAACAGAATACTCATTTTTAGACAATTTGTAAATAAACTTTTTGCGGAAAACGCCAAACCTTCGTACATTAAGGCGACATCCACTTTATATATTCCATACTGAATATTACCACCTCTATTTAAAATGATGTAACGCGACGCCAGTTCATATTGAATTGGTTTGATCGGTTTAAGTTTAATGTTTAAAGTTTAATTCGAGCGGTGTCGCCTCAGCGTCGATGACGGTTTAGCGATTTTTACTTGTACGATAGGGGCGGAGGACCGCGGCGCGCTGGCGAGGGCAGCGGGCACGAACAAACACGTAACTTATATGATGTAACTAAATGATTGAGACGCGCGATGCTGCCGGCGGTCCCACCGCGCGATTATTTTAACTCACTTTTAAGAAATGACCAATGTTGGCTAGTTAAATGTGTAAATATCAATGTCAATTGTTTAGGGAATTGGGATACTACCTTTCGTTTTGTTAATCATAAATCATTATATAGTACTATTCTTGATTAATGCATTCATTAAATTGGACTATTGTATAACAACAATTGTAACAAATTGTAGCTAATTTGTAAATATACATAATACAATATCGAACATTCTATGCTAATTTAATATTCAAATGCGAAATTGCACTACTTTTATACCTTACTTTTGCAAAACCGAACTTTCTTGGAACTTCCGATCTTGGTGTTTTCTCTTTATTCTATAACGATAGAGTTCTCCTTTCGATTTTCGTGATAGCCATCGGTAAAATTCCATAGTTAACCAATTTTTTCATCATGTATTTAGTTATTGGCTATTAACATTCTTTTTATTCGTTTTCGATTTCCAATTGTGAAAACATTTCTACAAAGTGGGTTATTTTTAATAGAATTGTTACCTGGGATAATAGAGGGTCTCAGCCTAATTGGTTTATGTTGCAAGGAAAATTAAACGGCTAAATAATTTTAAAAATTGAAGCTGATCCCCACGGAGATTGAGAGAATAGCACATATCAATGTGGGAAAGTGGACGAGAGGACGTGTAGAAAGTAGCATGAATGCTATGATGATGTCGGAGAACGGGGTAGTTAAAACAAAGACGCTTTTTTAAGAAAAAGTATTCTCGAATTAAAATGAATGTGCGAAAATAGCCTTACTATAAAGAAATTGCAAAAGTTCGAATATTGAAAAGGATAAATAGGAAACAGAGGAGAAAAATTGGTTTTATATTTTTGAAACCGAAATTGATCGGACGCGGTCGTCGGCGCTACCGGCCCTACCAACGACTGGCATCTCTTCCAGAATTCGTAGCCATTATACCCCGCTTTGCGACGTATCCTGTGGGTCCGCGGATTTCTGATCATGGCCAAAGTTGGGCTTACATTACTGCTAGAATCTGGTTAGAATACGTACAATTTGGAAAAGTATTTTACAAATTGGCCAACTTTGGGAACCATTTTAGCGCATTCAGTTGAAAATTTAACGAAAACTGGTATGAAATCGGAAGAGCTACGAAGTGAAGTGAAACGAAGCAATCGCATGTAGGTCTGAAGTTACGGCCGGTTGTTCAACGCAGGTTTTGCAAAAGTTAAAAAATTGGTCAATTTCGGGGTGCCATTTTGACGCACTTCCGGTGGAAATTGAACGACGGCTGGTGCTAAAATGGAACTAGCAGCTCTTGTGTTACGAAATAAAGTGAAAATCGCGAACCTATCGCATCTTGAACGGAAGATAGTGCCAATTTTGCACGGGTAGTTTGGAAAATTTCGGTGCCACTTTAGCGCACTTTCACATAAATTCATCGAGAACATGTACATAGAAATAAACGAGGAAATTTTATTTCTCAGCAAAATTAATTACGTGTATCCATAAAAAACATATCTAAATTATCCCTAATGCGTTACAAGTAGAATTTTATGAAATATATACAATTTTGTTAAATATCTGCATAGTGAGTGTGTGGCAGTCATTGTAAGTCTTCATTTATATTTCGAGCTTCGAGATGGTATCCAGTTTGGTAGATTGGTGTTTCACAAATAATTTAAAGCTACCTATTTCTTAAATTAATTTGAGACCATTTTGGCCATGCCATTCGTGGGTTTACTTCTCCGCTGCGCCGCGTTCGGACTTCCAGACCTTAATTCGCTGCTTTAGTTCATCAGCTGCAAAGAGAAAGGGACAATAAGTTATTCTTAATATCGTGGTTATCATTAATAATATTCATATACCTGGCTGCAACATATCTTCTGTTAAGGGCTGTCGATTGAAGGGATCAGTGCTGCTGTTGAGGAGATGACGCATAATGACGGAACGATCCATGATTAGTCCGCTGGGTAATAGGACGGGGTCTGACATAACGGTCATCATGAGCGGGTCTTTAAATTCATCGGGGGCGTCGTTCATCCAGTCTTCGGACGCAAGATTATCTTCGAGAATGCGTTGCGCGTCGGCGGCGAGTGCGCGGAACGTCTCAATTTCCAGAGGCGTTTTGATTCCGGCCCGGGTCATCCGAGTCAACGCATCGTCGAAGAGTTCTTTTCTGAAGGACCGCTGTGATCAAATATCGATTAATACGGACATTGCGCGAATATATGCGATTCCTACCTCGTCGCCAGCCAAAGCTTTCGCAAAGTCCACGCAATTCAAATGGAGGTAGATGTCGATGATGTGACTCAGCAGCCAGCGTGGTTCCCAACCGTACTTGTCCGAATTTCGTACTTTAAGATCCTTGCATTTGGGCCCACAGAGCTGGCGCAGATTAAAGTTGAGCATAGACGCCAGGCGGTCGACAAGCTCTGGCCGCAGGAAAGGTCCTTTGATGTCTACAGTGAGGTAGTGGAACATGTCAACGGTCTCGCGAGCCAACGTGAGATACGACTTGCACTGACGTTCGTCGTGATTCAGCTGGCGGAGGCGATTCTGTTGTTGTTCCGGTGGCAAAAGGCTCCAATTCGCAACGTCCTTCACGAGCTCCTGCACCTCGTGGATGCGCTTCAGCGACTCGAGCGACTCATCCAACAGGAACGTCGTGTCGTTCATCAGCATGTTGACGAATTTCACGAACTGCTTGCCGCTACGCGATTCATTTATCAGCGCTTGGCGATGATTGTACGAGGCCCACATACCTGGGACAAAGTAATGCCGATTTTATCCCGCATTCGACGAAGACCTGTGGACAGTTCGAACGACTAACCTTTGATGATCAAACTTATGTGATATCTGATTGTAAATTTGTCGTAAAATTCCGAGCTAGATCCCGTCGTTTCGACGTCCGTGTAGAACTTCATGAGCGCCGTTGGAAGAGCAGTCTGAGAGATGGGATGCGCCATGATCCTGTCGTACATCGAGTCGGTGCGGCTCTGCACTTGCGGATTGATGATGAACACGACTTCGACTATCTTGGCAACGAGGTAGGGATTCTTAATGCAGTTAGAAGCACAAATCATGACCAACAAGAATGTTATCATCGAATCGACCATGTGCTCGCTGACAACCCCGGCTTCGAATCTAAACGTCGCAAAGAATTCGCATCAGAACAGCCGAAACCGATCTTTCGACAACTGGCACTTACTGTAATGCGAAGTGCAAAAACTCGGCGATATCTTCCACGTACCACTCGGGCAGGGCAGCGAATAAGGGCTGCACACTGCACGCCGTAGTCCTGTTGAAGTCCATGCAGAGGAACGTCTCCGTAGGAATTGGCCAACTCATGTTCAAAAGTGCGGCGAGAAGAAATTCGGCCACAGATGTATAAAACTCCATGCAGCGACTTATGAGGTTTTTATCTAAAAGTCCGGCGTCTGCGCAAGCTCTGGATCTAAACGATAAAAACAAAAACATTAGAAAATCTCGCGGGCGGATGCGGACGATCGCAATAATTACTGAATAAGCCGTCTGTGCTGGCTGTGCCAGCGCGCGATCATTTGTCGATTGCGCACTTTGAACGCGGTCTGCCGCCACTGCGGTTCGGTGTCGACCATATCTTCGATGAGCTTCTCGATCTCGCGGAGCACCCGCAGCCTTCGTTGGTACTTCTGAATGGCAGGCAGCAGCGCGAGATGGTGGCAGTGCAACGTAAGGAACCAGCATTGCGTGTGAAAGTTTGGCTTGTCGCCTGTCGTCGCGCCCAAAGTGTCCGCAATCCACGCGTCCACCTCTTGCTGCGAGAAGCGTAGTCTTGTCTCTCCTTTCGTGGACACGACGCTGCCCGCTCGAAAAACGTGCAGCGAATCGACGCGATCGAGCGTTATGCGCTTCGAGAGCATCTGCAGCACGCTGAGCACGTTCAGCATGAAGCCGTCGCCGGCGAGCGTGCGCTCCTCCACCTGCAGCTGGCATCGCTTCTCGTTGGTGCGCAGCAACGTGGCGAAGTATTCGATGGTTCGCTCGCGACTAGAGGGATTCCGCAGCAGGTCATAGCACAGTTTATACATTCGAGTGCGTCCGGCTTCCAGCTCCGCCTGCAAGGTGACGTTGATGCCCTTGCTGCAGCTCAGCGACGGGAAGAATTTGTCGACCACTTTCGGGTCGTCCTCCGCGAACACGGAAATGCTGAGAAACGGGCTGAGATACGACAGCTTGCTGATTTCGCGGCCGGGCGCCGGCGTGAGGAGCTTCGGCAGAAAGAGATCCAGCTGGGTGAGGAGCGTCGCGATCGGACGCGTCTTCGCGTCGGCGCCGACGCCGCCGATCTCCAGCAGCTCGCAGAGCGTACGCACCGGCAGCATGTGAGCGTTGTTCACGATCGACGCCTGCATCACTAACGATTGCAAATTGTGCAGGACGGGCGTGAATATGTCGCTGAACACCGCCCAGTTGCCGCACGTGCGTTGCACCAGCTCCACGACGAAGTTGTACCGAATGTCTTGGTACATAATTGGCAACGTAAGAATGGACATCTTGCTCGCGGGAATGGGCCCGCTCGTGACGCGCGCGTCGTCCGAAACCGGCTTGCTCTTCAGCCAATAAATGCATTGATCGACGAAGCAATTCTGTAAGACCCTTAATAAATTCACCTGATTCGACTTCATCGTCCGCAACGCTTCTTCCAGTCGCATCCAGCAGTCTCCCACGTATCTTATGTTCCACGCGGACGAGTCCTGCAGCTCTACGAGGGCATTGTTGATGATGTCTTTGAAGTCGACCATCTCTGAGTAACAGTTGCAGGCGTCGATCAAGGCAATCGAAGACGAATTCGAGTCGTCCATAGACTCGTCTGTAGAAAATTTGCAATTCATGATCGTACTCATAATTTTCAGCGCATGATTGTAATCGGTTTCATTGTCGTTTGGCTGGATTTCACTGTCAATTTGCTTGATTCTCTCTGGCTTTCTCTCTTCCTCAAGGATGCAGGACACTGGGGGTTCTTCGGTGGGAATAAAAGGTGTAAACGTGACATCAACGTCCATCTTTTCTGTGATGTCTTCTTGTGAATGCATGTGGTTGCACTCGATGTTCGAATCATTGTCTCCTGCAGGCAGAACTTGAGGTGGCTTATCAAGCTCGGGACTCTCGCTCGTCGTCCGATTGTCCAGACGGGCGAGCCGTCGCCTTCGAATCTATGAATCATTAATCAGAATCAACACTTTGTCTCGACGACGAAAAAAAAAACACACGCGCGAGGACTGATAGAATTCAATACAAAGCAAACATGTTTTTTGCAATCCCTGTACCTCCTCAACTGTTAATTCGCTCATCGCCGATTGTGTTTTGTTTCCGATGCGTCCGCTCCGTCGCTGGCGAAGAATACGCAGTAGGCTGGCGCCTGGTCTTCGTGGCGTCTGGCGATGGTGAGTGGCAAAACAATGCACCACCGAAAAACAACAACAGTTGGACTGCGCTGACTGCCAGACTGCGTTCCACACTGGCAGAAGTGTCAAATCATCTTGTTGTCATTTCGCGTTATTAGGGAAGGGAGACGTTATAGAAACGCTCCAAAACAAATCGTGTTTTTTTCTTCTAGATCTCGCTAGCATGTTCGGTGACCAACTAAAAGCAATTTTCAATCGATTTCGCGCGATTTTTTACACAAACTGGACTTCCTTTGTTTCATAAAACACGTAAACAAACTTATTTGGTCACGACTCCCACTCTGTGTCTTCTGCGCAGGGTTGTTGGCTCCTGATTGGTGCGACTCGCGCGAGTCCTCGATTGGTGGGGACATTCAAACAACTTGAGAGTTTCGGACGCTTCGCACGCTTCTTCTAAATGCGTCGCAAACGCGTTTCCAACTCTCGAACGACGATTAACAAGTAAAACAACTGGCCGATTGCTTGTCGATTGAACCACGAGAACAAACAATCGCATCTGCGTGCTTAAAATGCCCGCTCAATCTCGCCAGCTTGACCACACAACCTTTAACTGTAAAACATTAATAAAGCGATTTGACTATTTATAAAGCCGCGATACAAAGGATGAATCAGTTCAAGAGCCGAAAGAATGTTTTGACGCCGCGCTGCCACCAGCTGGCTACGATTACGACGATTGCGCTCGATAGGATATCGCAAGGAGCAGGATGCATCGGCATAGTAACATTAATCACTCTTGTTTGCAACCCGGCGAGCCAACAACCGATAAGGACCCGCGACGCATAGGCAACTCGCGCGGCGCGGCGCGCGCAGATTGCACTCGGCGCGGAGAAAGTGCATTCGACAGTGAGGGCAGATCAAGGCGAATGAATAAACATGAGATTAGTTTCTCGCGAGCGATCAATCAAGCCGGACGATCGCCACCGACACAGCCCCGGCGCTCTTCTTCGCCGCTGCGAAACTTCAAAAGTTAGTCTCGCTCGAAAATCGCCGCCGCACAGTTGCCCGCCTGCGACCCCAACAAGTCACGTAACTCTCGCAAAGTTTCGAACTGACCGGGCAAAGTTCGCGAACCTTTTTCATTCACGAAAATGTCCAAGTTTCTGCGCACGATCATGTGGAGGCCAGCGAGCAACGGTCGGCATAAGAGTGAGTATTTCGCGCGTTTGAATTTTTGCGCGAGCGCTCAATAAACTTCGGCGCAACTTCGGCGCAACAGTTCATGTGCGAAGCGGTCATTCTCGTTTTGCCAAAGTTATTTAGCTCGGCGCGCTTAGCTTGTAATTTCGCAAGAATTTACGCTCCGCTTATGCTCGCATGCTGATTAAACCTTTGTCGCTCTATAATTAAGATAGCTGCGCAAGGCGCGACTGAAAATGCAAATTTTCTTTCGCTCAAATTCGATACGCGGCGCGGCGCAAGACGCCGGAGCCGTTGCATCAGCTCCGTTCCACTTTTCCCCGGCGCGCTTTCCTTCGGCGCGCGTTTTTCTCGATCGCCGCGCGCGTCGCCTTTTGCGGCGCGTTCGCGGCGCCCGCGAATTGCGTCGTTTCGGCCGCTTCGCAGAAGACGCGCGACGCACATGTCGTAATCGCGCGCAACATCATAACAAATAATATCAACAAGCCGCACGCGTCCAGCACGCTTTCATCTCGGCGGCGGCGTGCGCTGATAAGAGGCGCGCGCCGCACACGCCGTCGGCGATAACGCGCGCGGAAAAGAAAATAAGGCCATATAAAGACCGCCGTGACGCAGTTGAATTCGCGATCTGATGCAATGCCCATAATTCCGGCGATGTCATTGAAAACGAAACGTAAATAAACGATTAAAGACGCTCCGATCCCGTTGCAGAACTTTCCGAAGAGATACTGAACCACAACGCGGCGAACAAGCGCAAGAGCGGCAAGAAGGAAGCGCTGCAGGAGGACTTCTGCTGCGACGGCTACGACGAAGACGAAATCGTCAGTTTCCAAGTGAAGTACCTTGGGTCGACGGTCGTCGAGAAGCTGAACGACAGCGAAAATATCGGCGAGCACGCCGTGCAGCTGATCTTGAAGAACCTCAAGGCGCAGAAAGCCCAGAAAGCTTTGAAAACGCCGAAGGTCGCTAAATCGCAGCACACCAATCAGGATTCCGCCGAGGATAAGAAGAAGAAGAAGAAATCCAGCAGGAGCGTCGATCTGACCATTTCGCCGAAAGGACTTTGCGTGATGCAGGCCGACCAGGGGGAAGATTTGCTGAAAATATCCATCTACAGGTAAACAACTCAGGCGCGAACGAAAAATTAAACTAATAAGCGAATTCGTCCGCAGGATTTCGAACTGTCGGACTCACAGGCAACGCATCGTATCGTTCCTGGCTACGGATTCGCTCGAAACGACCGAATGTCACGCATTCCTCTGCAAAGGACGCAAAACCGCCGAATGCGTCGCACTCGCGATGGCAAGGGCTTTCCACGTCGCGTACGAACAGTGGACGAGCATAACGCCCCCACGACTTGACGACATTCGTCAAGTTGTTCCGCCCTCAGTTCCCCCCAAGACGAGCCCGATAATCGCCGATAGCGCATCGCCGCCAGCAGAAATTTCCGAGCTGCTCATTAAGTTCGACGACGACGACGACGACGTCGCCGAAGGACTGGATCAGCCGGACTACGTCAGCGACAAGGAAAACGAACCGAATCCTTTCGGGAACGCCTGGGTGAGCTTCGAAGATAACCAGGCCGTCGACTTGCTCTGCTAGTTGTTGCCCCATAGATACGTATTGAATAAGCCTTAACGTACTTTAAGAAATGTTTACCTATTTGTAATCTAGTTGAATGCCTTAGGTGTTATGTTTAATAAATCGTGAAAATCCGCTAGCAGCGAGGAAGCGTAGCAACGGGTCGTTTGCCCAGAAAACAATTTCAGATGCGGACGCGTCATAATTGTTTGCACGATACGTAGAATAATTGTGATAAAAGATTAAAAACATGAGTTAACAACGGACGGTTAGTTATTAAGCTTGTTTTCGACGAGTTATTGAGTTTGCTCTGATGCAACGAGCGTAAATTGAAGAAAACGTAACGATTTCGAGCGAGAACGCGCCGGAAAAAAATGCTCGCGCGAGAGAGCATGTTGAGTGGACGATTGCATCCGCGCCATTTCTCAAACCTCCAGGCAGCTGAAAAAGTTTATTTTCGCAACGCGCGCATTATAAATAGCGCGATCGACAAAGCGGCGAAATATTAAAAATACAGCTTCGAATATTATTAAAGCCGCGGCCGCTTTTCGTCCCAAATAGATTAAAATTACGCGCAAAACGTTTTACTGGCGGGCGCTGAGCGCTCGAATCGATCGTAAACGTTTATCAAATAGCCACCGCTCGTATTTTACGCCTCGGTATTTTCGCATCTTCTATTTATCCGACGGCAGGCCTCAACGAAAACAAACTGCGGAACAAAAAGATCGAAGGCGACGCACGCTGCAACGGCGAATGTGTTTTTTGAAAACAATTTATTGACATACAACATAAATTAACGGTGGCGGTGCTATCTGTTTGCTACAATCAATTAAACCTAATCGTATCCTATCGTCTAAAATTGTCTAGAATGCATGTATAAGTAAGTAAATCGTTTGTCTTCATGTCCACGTGACCATCTTCGCTTCCCCACGAAGAAACCGCAACGCAAACGTAAAACATAAATATTAAGTAACAATAACACAAAAACCAAACTTGACTCGTTCAAGCTCACTAATTGACCCTTATTTTTTTTTCGCTTGCAATCTCAATCCACCCCTCAGCGTCCGCGTCGCGTCCTCCGGCGCGTCGTACCGTGCGATCTTCAGAGTTAGCGTTTTTTTTCAAACTTTTTTCGAAATCGTTTTGCAATTCTCGACTTTCGTTTAATTATTTATTCTTAATAAAGTTACGTTAGGTCCCCGGCTACGCGGCGGATCTCGCTGACACCTCCTGTTAAATTTTATTAAATTCCTATTACGTCAACTTCTTGTACATATCCTCCAGCTGGGGCGTAAAGTACGACTTGATTTGCGGCCGCTTCGACTTCAGCGTGGGCGTGAGCAGGCCGTTCTGCACGCTGAACGGATCGGGATGCAAATAAATGTCTTTCACCTGCGCAACGAAATTGGGGCAACGTTAGAATCGTTCGGACGCGCTGTTGTGCGCGATGCATTATTACCTGCTCGAAGGACTTGAGTCCGCCCTCCTTGCCCCAGGAGATCATATCGTCGATAATGAGCTGTTTCACCTCGGGATGCGCGCACAGCACGCTCAACGTCCCGGGGATGCCGTTCTCTTGCGCCCAGCATTTGATTACGTCCACGTCGGGCACCACGATCGCGACTATGCAACTCTGTAATAACGCAATTAGTGAGCGGCTAGGTCGGAGGCGAGGCCGAGTGCCGTGTACTGACCTTTAACGACTCGCCGTGCACAAACACTTGCTGGACATATTGCGACCGGATGTAGATGTTCTCGATCTTCTCCGGGACGATGTACTCGCCCTGAGAGAGCTTGAAGATGTGCTTCCTGCGATCGATGATCTTCAAGCAGCCGTTGGGCAGCCACATGCCGACGTCGCCCGTGTGATGCCAGCCGCCCTCGTCGATGGTCTCCTGCGTGCGCTCGGCGTCCTTGTAGTAACCGGCGAAGACGTTGGTGCCCTTGACGCAGATCTCGCCCTGGTTGTTGCGCGCCCAGTATTCCATCTCCGGCACGTCGACCAGCTTCACGCAGCAGCAGGCAACCGGCGGACCGACGTGGCCGGGCGTGTGGTCGCCCTGAACGGTCAGCGTAATGGGTGCGCAACACTCCGTTTGACCGTAGCCCTCAATGACGAGGCATCCGAGCGCGCAGCGCGTGAACGTCAGCACGTTCTCGGCCAGCGGCGCGGAGCCCACCAGCATCATGCGCAGCCGACCGCCCATGCCTTCTTGGACCTTTCGGAACACCAGCAGGTCCCAGAAGCTATTCTTGCGCAGCACGCCGCGCTTCAGCTCGTTCTCCTTGGTGCTCATCGCCATGTTGAAGAGCATCTTTTTGACGAAGGAGCGGTTGATCTCGCCCTGGATCTTGTCGTAGATGCGATTGAGCAGACGAGGCACCGCCGGCGTGACCGTCGGCTTCAGCGCCTTCATGTCGTCCGATAACCGACGGATGTCGCCCATGTAAAAGCCCACCGAGCCGCCTTCCATATAGCAGGAGTTCTAAAAACAGACGAGCGTTAGTGACACGTTAATGCGCCCGGCGATGACAAGTCGCATCTGGGCGAATATTGCGCAACCCGCGCAATTCGCGCGCGCGTACTCACCTCGCAGCAGCGCTCCAGCATGTGCGCCAGGGGCAAGAAGGAGATGAGCACGTCGTCGGTGCGAAGGCGATGGTCGCCCATCTGCAGGAGAACGCCGGCGATGGAAGCGACGACGTTCTCGTGGGTGAGCATCACGCCCTTGGGGTTGCCAGTGGTGCCGCTCGTATAGCAGATCGTGCACAGGTCGGAGGGTTTCGGGGGCAACTCTGGATGGTTGTGCTTGGTGCCGAGCGTCTCCACGTCGCCGAAGCGCAGGATCTCGACGCCGCGATTCTTGGCGCGCTGCTTCGTCGCCGCGCGCACTTCCTTGACGCAGATGAGCTTTCGCAAACATTTGGGGGCTCTTTCCAAGAGGAGGTTACACTTCGCGTCGTCTTCCACGACGACCACGCTCATATCGACTGCGGAACAGAACAACGGCCATGCATTACTCCTCAACCGCGTCGCCCGAGCGGGCGGCTCTCCTACCTTGCTTAATGATGAAGGCACAGGCGTCGGGGCCGAGCGTGTCGTACAGAGGAACGAGCACCATGCTGTAACAGTACGTGGCCTGCTCGGTGAGGATCCATTCGGGCGAGTTCTGGCAATAGATGCCGATGAAGGTGGAGGTGCCGGGCTGCAGGCCCAGCGAAACCATGCCCGAACCGAAGTTCTTCGCGCGCAGCAACGTCTCGTTGTAGTGGATCCATTGGTAGGGTTTAGAATAAGACTCCCGGTAGCCTAGGCAGGGACCATTGTTGGAGATCTTCGCTCCGCGCCGAAAGCACTCGTACAGCGTTTGGGCGTCCTCGTAGAGGTACTTCACGAACTTGCCCTCCTTGCAGTCCTTGGAGAAGCGCGACACGCGGATCAACTCTGAACCCTGCAACAGCAAAACCAGGCATTAGTACCTCCGCCTCGGAAGGCGCAGCCGCCGCGCGCAGAAAGGGACGGCCCGCTACTTTATGATGTAAGGTCTCCGACTGATTGTTCATGTTGATCGACGGAATGATGCGCATCGCGTTCGAGCAGCCGCAGCAGCAGCACTTGCAGCAGCTGCAACACATTGTCTCTGACTTTGGTCGCGGTCGCGAGTCAACAACAAACAGCAATTCGCATGCTTCGCGAGTGACGAAATGCCCTTGGGCGCCGAGCGCGCGCTAGGCGGCGATGCCCATGTGCCGCGGGCGCGCGCGATCGCAGCCGAAGAGATGGCCCGGGGCGGCTTCGACGCTCGGCGGCGCGATTTCGCACGTGGCTCTCGACGCCCTCGGATGGGATCTTCGGCCCGCTGCGCCGGGAACGCGACTGCACGGTCCGCCGCGGCGTGTGCACGCGCGGGCGATGAAAAAATGAATACGTAATGAGCGGGCAGCGCGCGTCCGAAAATATCTGGTCCTTGGCGCTGCCGCGTGATGTTCCCGTCGGCGTGCCGTGTGTGGGAAACGCGCTCACACTTAAGGTCGCCGACGATATATTTCTCATTTTTCTCAATTCAATTATTTATAAAGCGTAATCGCGAGCGGCGAGCGCGCCGCGCGCGGCTCCCGACAGCCGGTTTTAATGTCTTCGAGTCGCGCGCGCCGCGCGAATCGCCGTCGAATCGACGCATTTGCCCGTTTTTAATTCAAATCGGCGCGCGCGCGCGCGCTAACGGCGAGATTGTCGCTTGCACAAGACCGGCAATCAATTAACAACAAAAACAGAAATAACGCCGGCGACCGACTCAAGGCGGCCGACAAGTTGTGAAAGACTCCGCCGGAGTTCAGCGACGCTGCTCTCCGCGCGCGCCGATCAATTATCCTTTTGGAATCACTTTTTGCGACAATCGGTCGACGTGGCAAGAGAAGCGACCGACGGCGGCTTTCATTCGAGGACGGCAATAAAGTTAATCCGCACTGTCACGGCGTTATAACTTTTAAATATTTGCGCGTTATCCGGCGCTAGCGGCATTGAGCGCGCGCGAATTGTACTTTGCCTCGCATTGGAAGACCATAAGCGGCGCAACGCGATGCCAATTAACGATTAACGTTCGAAGCAAATCGAAAAATGCGATTATCCCACGATTATACGCCGACTGTCGACGGAAACCAGTCAAACCGCAACGTCTCTCGCGCGAAATTTCATCACATCGAGCGCGTTTGCTTCAAAATACGCTTGTACTTTATGGAAAACAAATTGACCAGATCATTAATTGCACGCAGACGCATAAAAACATATTTTGCATGCATTAATTGTAAAGTTTATACAGTTTATAGTTTTATGGCATAAAAACGCGCAATTTCTACATGCTGTGATTTTTTTGGAATCACGCGCGGCACGGTGCTTTAGAACATTTTTGACTTGATTTATCGCAAAACCAGCTACGCCAAGTGGAAAACAATTTGAAGTATACAGGCCGAATTGCGCAATCTGCGGCACATGCATGAGTAGGCCGTGATAAGATCGCGCTCGATATGCACGACGTTGTTACAAAGTTAGTAATAATGATAGTAGATGATAAATGAGATAGCTCGACATTTTACATACAACCGAATTTCGAGTTTTGTTATTATGTTAGAGCGATAAGGACGAAAAAAAAAAGAGCGCGGCACTTACCTCGACTATGGCCTGGTCATCGTTGGGCCAAAGCAGCCGCTCCGACGAGGGCCTGCTGGCTAGGTAGAAGGCGGAGGCGGCGGCGACGCCGGTGAGTGCCAGCGCACCCGCCCCGCCGCCGATGTAGTGAAGATACTGCTCCATGTCCTCCACTGCAAGCAAAGCGGAAAACTCGATTAGCACGTGCGCGGCGCGGACGGCGTGGGTTCAGTGGCGCGTTGCCCCCGCTCGCCTGCGCGGACGAAGAATGTACCTTTGTTGTGCAACAATGCGTCCATTTCAGCGCTAGGCAAACAATGACGGACGATTGCCAATCGCAAATCTAATAAGCAAATGAGCGCGCGACGCGAATGTAATGCGATCGCGGGCGACGCTCAGGTGCCGCGCAGGTAAAAATCGAAAGGAAACGAGCGCGGACGTGCGCCGCGTGCGAAGAACGGGCGCTCACTGAGCCGCGCCGAATGCAACGAGCGGCGCAAGACGGCGGGCGAAATGCGCCCGGACGGCGGGCGATCGCGATTCGGACGATCGTCGACAATGCGTGCGCGCCGCGTGCGGTTTTGCTTAGGCCGCCGGCGGGCGGCTCGCGATTCCGGGACCGCGGCGGCGCCTTGCGCTTCGCGCGACCCAAAATGGGCCACGCGACGGCGAGCCAGGAGCGAAACTCGAAACCGCGCGAAGACCTACTGCGGCGGCCGCGGCGGCCGGGCGTTGAGGGTTTTCCTGTAACTCACGGTTGATGCGCCGCTTCTCTTTGGGGGCGCTGTTATTGTTGCCGTCCTTGGCGCGCGCGCGCGACTTCTTCGCCTTGGCGGACTTGGCCGGCTTAGACGGCTTGACGGCGGGCGCGCTGGGGCTGGTCTCGTCCCTCGGCGCACGAAGGTACTTCCGGACGAGCGCGTTCATTTCCCTCATGGCGCGGCGCGGACACTCGACGGACGCAGGATCGAACGAGCGACTTCTTCGGCGCTTCACCGCGAACGCATTGTCGTCTTGCGAGACGAGATGGCAGCCGCCGACTGACTGCGCGAGCGGCTCTTCCGCGGCTTCGCATGGCTCATTGCTCTCGTTCATCGCCGGGCGCGCGTTCACCGTTACGCCGCCTGCCATCATCAAAGCGTCGGGAATTAGACGCGCGACGCGGAGCGCGCGATGTGCCGTAACGGTACCCGCTTATAAATGTAACAAAAAAATTTGTTCCTGCCACCGGCGGTCCCGCCGCGCGAGATCGGCCTCCGGCTCGCGCGCGCCTCCGCTGCCCTCGAACCTCGTCGCCGCGACGCGAAATCCGCGAGCGAACGCGCCCGCCGCGATCGCGCGATTTTCGGCGCACGAAATGCGCCCGACCGGCGTCGGCTTCGTTTCTTCCCGGAAACGCGCGGGCGACGCGTGTGCCGTCCGGTGCGGCGCGCGATGGGCGGCGCTTTTTAAAGTTTAAAGCCGGCGCGCAGAGACAAAAGGCGAGGTGAACGCACTCGCGCTCCTCGGATCCGCGGGTTCGCGTGTTACTTGGTCACTGTACCAGCGCGAGGCGGCCGCGAAGAAGCGAAGAGATCAAGGTAACTGACCTCATCTAACGGATTTTACTTTTTGCTTCATTTCTTTCACCAGGCGGCTCTCGGTCGCCTCCGCCGCCAGGCGCGCGCTCCAGTTCGCGGGCGGCCCCCACTCGGCGCCGCCGCGAACTCGGACACAAAGTGCTCCAGCTTCGGCCCAATTTACCAATTAATTAAATTCGTCTGGCGCTAGAGTATTCGCATGCTTCAACCTCCGAAACTCAATCTGAAAATGGACGAACAAACAGCATGAAAATCAAGGACCGCGCGGCGGCAACGAGCGAGGAGTACACCACGTAAGTGCCACGACTAATTGCCAACAGCATTTGAAAAAAGCGAGCGCGCTTATCGCGGCGATAAGCGCCGCGCCGCCGCCTGTAACCGCGCGGAGCAGGTGGCTTATCGGGCGCTCTCGCATTTTTAATTTCGATCCGACGTACGAACTTGGCCACGTGACTGATCGTCCCAGACGTGGCGCGAGTTCATGGCTCGCTGCGGAGCGCAACAATTCGCTTATTATTTAACTTCTTTGATCGCAGGTAGTTTCTTCTGGCTCGCCGTCGGCGGTCTCGGAGCGCCGCGCGGCGAGCGACGCGCAAATCGCGCGCGCCCAAGAAGTTGCCTACGTTCGCGCCGGCACGACTCGCGCTCGCGTCCGACGAGCTTAACCTCCAAGCCCCCCAAGTATGGTCTCGCGTGCGTGCGCGATCCGCGAGCGTTCATCTCGAGGACGCCGCGATCGCGAGCCGGGCCGCGACCGCCGCACGTGCCGCGATCGCCGCCGGCGGGCGGATGGCCGGCGAGCCGATACGTACCCATACTGCGCACCTGCTGCATGCTCTTCGGCTATCGGAGTCGCACTGGGATCGCTGGCGGAGCGTCGCGGCCGGACGGCGGCGCGCGGGGGACCGGTCGGCGGCGCTGCGCTGGCCTTCCGGCGGACTCGGCGACTTCTTCTCGCGGGCGGCCGGCGCGCGTACGCGGACGCGCGAGGACGGGATGCACCGGCGGGGCTGCAGGCGACGGCGCCTGCAAGACGCGGCGCGTAGGCAACTGAACGTTCGCTCTTCGGTCGGGCGGGCGGACGTGCGGCCGTCCGAATGCGTTTCCTCGAGGAGGAACCGAGTGCGTCCGCGTCGCGTGCGAGCCGAGCGATGTGCGGCGCGCTCCTCCGCCGGTGCGTGAATATATTTATTTATATTCGCCCGGCGACGCGCGCCGCGCGCCGATAACAGGACGCAAAGTTCAGCGAGGACGCCGCGAGGAGTCCGAGCGGCCGCGTGGAGCGCGCGCCCGATGCGTTGGCGCCCGCTTGCGCGCAAAGCTCGCGCTAATTGCGCGAATTACGAATCCGCCGCCACAATGCGCCACCGTCCGAATGCAACAATGCACCGTGCGGCGCATGTTCGTTGATAAGCGTGGCGTCCGCGTGTAAACATGTTGTTCGCTGAGTTGATAAACACTTTTTAAATCGAAATTGCACTAATTAGCCGCTGTCGCGTAATCGCGCGCCCGACACGCTGCGACATTCGTTGAGCTGCATGCCAAATAACTTCGCGCGTACCTAACTGCTAATAAGCATTCAATATATCGCATTGAGTCATGTCGTACGCATTGTTTAAATAA
>JARRAA010011179.1:0-17155 GCA_030557295.1 Ecitodaemon sp. MM-2014 | reverse complement strand
TCGGACTTCGGGAGTGACTGGAGCATGCAGACGAGGAACACTCGTCTGCCAGCCCCCGTTGCATGTGCATCGCGTCTTCAGCTTCAGCCTTTGCCTGTTGTTTAGTGTGTTTAGCTAGTTATATTGCTATTAGTGTTGCTCGGGGGTGGCAGGGTGGTTCTGTGCGTGTTCGACACAGGAACGGGCATCATCGTGCGCCATCATCGGCGTTCGCCGCTAACAAATGTGTCACAAATTTGAAGGTTGTCAGTCAATGTATTAGAATTTTGACTGTATATGAATTAATGAAAACTCACATTGCTGTGCGTGAAATACCAGCCATTAGCTATCGCTAAAACTCGTCAAACTAATCCGTCCAACTCTCAATCACAACATATGGTTGAAAATGCGAAGTAATACAAAACCTGGCCGACAGTAAAAATCTTCTTCGCCTATAAAACGAATTTTGCACACAAAGATTCATGTAAACATTTGTTTAAAACTTTTATTATAAAAAGCAAAACTACATAAAAAATCACTTAAACCAAATTACACACTCAATTATTAATATGTTAAGTGAATACAAAACGTAAGTAATGGTAGAATACATAAATAACGCACGTTAAATTTATAAAAATCAGAACAAGCGACTGCTTTAAAAACAAGAAACGTGATTATAAAAAGCTAGATATTAATTTAATATGACATAACAACACTAATAACAAAAGTACGTGGCATGTAAAACAATGAAAGAAAGCATGTTGCTGCTATAAAAATACGTCAAGCTTGCTATTGCTCAGCAATTTACTTAGGCATATGAAAGCAAAATCTGAAATAGAAAAAAGAAACAGTAATCGAATCAATAATGATCGGCCCATGGCGAGTGACGAATGCCGAAAGAATACGCGGACTGATATTCGATGAGCTCCTAGACAATCAGAAAAAACAATGATTAAAAACACAAAAAAAAACAAAAATTCTACTTTAATGATTAGTCAATGAATATGGCCATTGGATAGTTATTCTTCGTTGTGCATTAATTTAATTACAATGGAGTAGGTATAGTAGTAGAGTAGATTGTCAAACATTAATTGCTAAATGTGTTAATTACGTAATTAACTCAAGTAAAGCAATGGTTTATCACTTCTCAAACACAATTCTTCTGAGCCCAAATAGTTGGAATGTTTTATCCCAAAAGAAAATCCAGGAGCATGCCGAAGGTGGATATCAACCTGTTAAAATTATATTTAGATTAAATATTAGTAAGCATGGAATTATTGTTTGGAATAACAAACGAGGTAGCTAAGTCGTTAGTAAGGACCTTTTCGGGACGGTAGTTTCCAGGCCCAGGAATTTTAAAGCATTCAGCAGTTACGCAGTGCCGTGCGCCCATGGTGTATGATGGCGATTGAGACTTAATAGCTGTTGGATTTACATTGTTGTATGCTCCCGGTCCTGGATTCTTGACGCGTTCATCTATGGCGCATTTGTTCCTGCCAGAAATGGTGTACGATGGTGAAGCGGTGGTTCCGACCTGGGACTTAATCGTGTACACATTCGGTGCTAAAATATACGATAATGGTTAGATATATATAATATAGTTATTCCAACCAGAAATAACTATAGCAATTAAATAATAACAAAATAATTAAAGCAATTAAGTACTCTACAGAACGTTATTGAGTGCTTGTTACCATGTCCCAGTTTTTGAAGTTACCAAAAAAATTTGATTAGTTGGAAAAGAGCTGCAATTGTAATATATAAGTGTTATAGAGTTTTTGTCAAATCAGAAAGAAGTACGGAGATAAAGATTCGATGCCCGTATTCGTCAGGCTTGAAGTAAGTCTTCAGTTCAAGGCTTTAAAATAATTGTCTTGTACTAACCAGGTGTGGTAGATGGTTTATCGACGTTTACTTTAGGTCTCAACGTGTATTTCGGGGAATTATCGAAAATGACATCTGCACGTTCAATTTTGTATTCGTTTGGTGCTGTAAAGTAAAGTGTTTCGAGTTATTCTGGTGAATAGACTGAATAGAGTTAGAGATCTGTTGATGAATATTGTGTCGATCAATATGTGTTTTTAAATGAATGCTATTTGATTATGATGATGTTCATGTGTTGTCTTTACCGGGTGTCATTGATGGTTTTTCCAAATTCGTTTTCGGTCTCATGGAGTATTTGGGCGAATTATCAAAAATAACATCAGCGCGCTCAACATGATAACAATTCGGCGCTGCAAATCGATGATAACAAGTGTTAATATAAGCAGAATTTTTGGGCAATTTGCGTCATATAAAAATTACCGGGCACATCAGACGGTTTTTCGACACCTGTTTTGGGACGCATTGAGTATTTGGGCGAGTTGTCAAATATAACATCCGCACGTTCCACGTGGTAAACATTTGGAGCTGCAATTTTGAGGATTTTACGTAATTTAAAATTTTGGAGGGCGAGATATTTAACAAATGTTTAACTAACCAGGGATATCTGACGGTTTTTCGACTCCAGTCTTTGGACGTAAAGTGTATTTCGGTGAATTATCAAAAATTATGTCTGCACGTTCAATATGATAACTGTTGGGAGCTATAGATCAAATTATATTTTAGTGTTTGAACAGAAATATGTGTTCCTATTATACATGTATAACTTCTACTAACCGGGAACATCGGATGGCTTTTCAACTCCTGTTTTTGGTCTAATTGTATATTTGGGCGAATTATCAAAAATCACGTCAGCATTTTCAACATGATACACATTTGGTGCAGGCACATCCGAGGGTTTTTCAACACCCGTTTTCGGCCTAATTGTATATTTTGGTGAATTGTCAAAGATTACGTCTGCACGTTCAATATGATAGCAATTTGGGGCTAGAAATTATCAAAACCGTTAATAAAATTAATTTTATAAATTAATTGTGATGGTGTTATAAATATGATTACTAACCGGGAACATCAGAAGGTTTTTCAACTCCTGTTTTAGGCCTTAAAGTATATTTCGGAGAATTATCAAAAATAATATCAGCCCGTTCAATATGATAACTGTTTGGGGCTATAACGAAATAACAAATTTTCAATCGTCAATACTATCTTCAAAATTGTGTTACTTTGTACTAACCAGGGACATCGGATGGTTTTTCAATGCCTGTTTTAGGCCTCATTGAATATTTGGGAGAATTGTCAAAAATCACATCTGCTTTTTCGACATGATACACATTAGGCGCCGGCACATCCGATGGTTTTTCAACGCCGGTTTTAGGCCTAATTGTATATTTAGGAGAGTTGTCAAAAATCACATCGGCCCTTTCAACATGATACATATTTGGCGCGGGAACATCTGATGGTTTTTCAATTCCCGTTTTCGGTCTAATTGTGTATTTTGGTGAATTGTCAAAAATAATGTCCGCCCTTTCAATGTGATAACTATTTGGAGCTGTAAATGTTGTCTGTTTAGTTTTTAGTATTCATATGTAAGGTAAAGGTTCAAGTTTAATAAATGTGATATTTATGATTAGATTTGGAAATTAATAAACTAACCAGGAACATCGGAGGGTTTCTCTACTCCTGTTTTGGGTCTCATTGAGTATTTTGGTGAGTTATCAAAGATAGTATCGGCTCTTTCGATATTATACACATTCGGACCGGGTACATCAGATGGCTTCTCGACTCCTGTTTTGGGCCTCAGCGTGTATTTTGGCGAATTGTCAAAAATAATATCTGCACGCTCAATGTGGTAGGCATTTGGTCCTAGAAGAAGTTTTTGTTAGATTCGAAGTGCATAAATAGGTAAAATCCACAGATTTAAATATTTTCATGTGTCGTAGTAAGGTGTGCAGGGACTAACTAACCAGGGACATCCGAGGGTTTTTCTACTCCTGTTTTGGGCCTCATTGAATATTTTGGTGAATTATCAAAGATAGTATCGGCTTTTTCGATATTATAAACGTTAGGACCCGGCACATCCGACGGTTTCTCAACTCCTGTTTTAGGCCTCAGTGTATATTTTGGGGAGTTATCAAAAATAACATCTGCACGTTCAATATGATAAGCATTTGGTCCTGCAAGAAGTGTATATTGTATTAGTTGCGTATCATTATGTTTTTTCATCGAGAATTGATTTGGTAGTAGTGAATTCACTGCTTATAATTAGAATATGTTACGTTGAAGGAAGCTTGGAATAATTTAAACTAACCAGGAACTTCCGAGGGCTTTTCAACCCCGGTTTTGGGCCTCATAGAATATTTGGGCGCGTTGTCAAAAATAACGTCGGCGCGCTCAACATGATAACAGTTAGGGGCAGGCACGTCGGATGGTTTCTCGACACCAGTTTTAGGTCTGAGAGTGTATTTCGGGGAGTTGTCAAATATGACATCGGCTCGTTCGATGGCATATGTATTTGGTGCTGTAAAGAAATTGGCATATTTATGAGTACAGACAACAGACCACAAGAATAAATGTCAGGACAAAGGCCCGTTTTTGTATGCATAAAATTTAAAGGAAGTTAGTAGACTGTTTGTCAAAGGGTACTAAAATTTTAGCTTGTTTCTGAAATTTTGTACACACCAGGGGTGTCGTTGGGCTTGTAAATATTTGTTTTTGGTCGTATCGTGTATTTTGGCGAATTATCGAATATCACATCAGCTTTTTCGACACGGTACACATTCGGTGCTGCAAAAAGCAAAAGCAAAGCGAAATTAAAATTACTACAAAGCAATTACTGTCATAATTAGGCAAAAAACTATATTCAGTAAATCGGCTTGCTTAAAAAGCTCTAAAATCTGCGGTGCATCAATTATTTAATTTAATTTAAGCAAAATGTGTTTAAAACAAACCACGTTACCAGGGGTGTCGATGGGCTTATCGACGTTCGTCTTCAAACCAAACGTATACTTCGGAGAGTTGTCATGAATGACTTTAGCAGCTTTGTCAGGATCATAATCTCCTGGAGCTGGAAGATTGTCGACTTTAGCGCCTTTCGGACGTCCATGTAGGCTTAAAGCTGGAGGAGTATCTCTGCCTATAAACATTTTGCAATGCATTAAACATAATTATGAGTATGTCATGTTTCCATTCTTGAACGAACTTAGCATAATTATTTTTTCTAATATCTCTAATTAAACTTTATCATGGTAAAGTTTCAATCAATAAAAAATTAATTGGCACTTAAAAACTTAATTTTAATAAACAATAAAATACTAATGACTTTTACCTTTTGCGGACAAGCCGGTGACGTTGTACTGACCCGGCCCAGGTCCGATGGACTCCACACGTCCGTTGTGCTTTCCTCCGAAGCTGTAGGCCGGGGCACGTCCCGTTTTGGACTCGGGCGCTCTTTTGCCTGTCATCGTCACAGACAAAAAAGTACTTTAGCAAAAACGACTTTCTAGCAATAACCATCCAACCAATGAATGATCGTGCGAGCTAAATTGTTTCCAAGCGAACGGATCTCATTGCAAAGTCTGTATTAGATCATGTAGGTTACGAACCGTAGGTTCAATAAAAACAGCAAGAGATATTTTGCGTTGGTGCAAAAACATTTAAACTGTTCGCTTATAATTATAGTTCAGTTATACCAGTACAAATACCAGGAACTATACGCATAAATTAAAATAGATACTCCATATATTAAATAGAAGTGAATGAAACATGGAAACTGTATAAAATCTAGTTAAACTGGGTGTATGTAATGATGAAATAATATTTTGTTATTTATAATTTTTAGAGATATAATTACCAATGTAGGATGGCAAGGTCACGGCAGCAGGGCCAGGCCCATTGAATTCGGCCGCAATAGGTCCGCGACGCTTGGTTGGCGTCCATGGTCGTTGTTGAATCTGAAAGCCGCCCATTCTTCACGCTTGAATACCTGAAAACAGACAAATTACCAATTATCACATTATTATCGCCCGTCCCTAATATCTATGACTAATTGTTCAATAACAAATTTGCAAACTACAAGTTTTGGAACATCAGTACCTGTTGTCGTATATTATAATATTGAAATTTATCTGATTGAATTAATATGTTTAGGTGTTGTAAAACCGGAAGTCGGCACGCTTAATCGTCCTTTGCGCCTTATTTAGACGCGCGTGGGCCGCCAAAGCCAGCCAGCTGTTCGATTGGGTTGTTCAACTTGAACTGATTTCGCTCGATTTTGCCAGCCAGGATGATGCGTGAACCAGCAGTCGATAAATATGTCTTTCGGTCGTGCCAGGTACGCCTGAGTTTTCTACGCTTTCTGGCAACGTCTGGCCGTGCAATTCCGCAATGTTCTAATTTGGAAACTTAGACCCTGTGTGCAGGGTTATTTAAACGTTGTCGTTTTCAATAAGAAATGATATAAATAGATATCGATTTGTTCTATATCTACGATATTTACGTTGAGAACACAACAAGACTGCTTAAATTTTTGAATATCAACATGATAGTAGGCAATCGGTAAATTAGCAATTATTACAAGTAAATAAAGTAATAGGTTGAAGAAATTGCATTTTAAATGTTTTATACTTACAATTTAATACTTAATAAATTATCATGCAATTTCATTGAACAAAAAACTACGAATTCAATTTAATCTCATTGTCAATCATTTTACGCCATTGGACTAAATAATCAACCGTTATTATAAATAGCGAATAATTTGCGTCTGTTAGATGACGTTAGGTGAGATTGCTTATAGAAAATTATACCAATAACAAAACAAATACCATATGTTGACATCACCGCAAACCTCCTCAAACGAAGGGGTTCCAGAACTCGCAAATATTATCTACTATTGAGATGGGATCATCACTGTTTATATTGGTGCCAAAAAAACTATTTAAAATCAAAATGTGTCCGTTCAATTATAAATTTACATAATCCTGCATAGTCCAGCAAAAATTTACACTTTATTTATTACAAAATTATCATAATATTATCCACTTACTAACACCTTATATTTCTTGCACACTTCATGTCTTCGCCTCAGCTGCGTAATATCTAAAAATAACTTCATTGGCCATTGAAAAAATCAAAACCTCGGAACATCTGTTCATTTATCATTATTCACTTATTCGTTTTCATTCGTGCGCTCACCTTGATGCTACCAAAATCGAACTTTCGTCTTATTTCGGTTTCCAGCACGCGCATCTACTGGAAACACACCATAAAAGGATGATGCAATTCGCGATGTCATCTCGTATCGAACACGCGTTACCGATAAACAAACACCAACGTTACGCTTACTTTGAAAACACCGACGCTCGTCGCGAACGATATATGCAAATAAATTTACAATCTGTAACTTAAAACGCGACGAAATGCATAAATATAAGTGATATAAGAACACCATTAAAGTCACTTAAAGTGTTTTTAAACGAGACGAATACTCGGTAGCGTACAAACATGTACAATCACTACGCGTTTTATCTTTATTGTGCATTTATTGCGCTTCGTGTAATTATGGCAGGACAGGCGGGCATAAAATGTAAAACAAGTTCTTTAATACTTTAATAGATCGCGATGCATGCGCAAACTGTGTTAAACGACCAATATGGATGCATGATGCGTCGACTCAAGATCTTATCTGAACGTGTTAAATCTACTTTTAACCGTAAACTATAAAATTTAGATCAAATTTGTACTAAATTTGTACTTTTTAATAATATTTATATATATATTTTTGTTCTTTTTTGCAGGAAAAATGTATACTTAACGCTTACCACTCGGAGAATGAATATATTCGAATATCCAATGCTTCCTTTGGCAAACTTTGTATTCTTGGTAATCACACACGTTTAGACGACGTCTGCCAATTTTCGCACCTTGCAATTAACTGACGAATGAGCGGACGCGCGCCGATTGTTCGAGATTTGTATGATTACGTTCGCGTCATCGAAATTTCGTTGCGGGAAAGGATGTCGAGGAGGGACAAACGACCTGTTGTTATTGGAATGCCCATCTTTGGCCGCCTTGCCTAACACCCACTTTCGGCAGTGCGATTCTAGACAGCAGACACATGTTTGACTTTATTGGTCGTCAAGCGCGCTCCAAGAGTTTGCCACCAAAGCTTGTTATATGTTCTAATTAATCCAAACATAACAAGAAGTACGAACAAATTGTTATTTGTCAAAATAGTTCCATTCTAATACTTCTTGAAAATATACCTTTTATTTTAGAATCATGATATTTATTTTTAAATTAAGTTCAAAAATTATTAACAACAAATTGTTTTTTGTTCGTGGAAAGTGCTGCGGATAATTTTCCGTAGATTTTCTTACAGCACTGCAGTAATTATTTGATTATAAGCAATTATGTTGTTGAGACTGTTGTTGTTCTTGTGTTCATGGGCATGGATACGTTAAGAGCATTTGTCTGAGTACCCACGCACCATTAATAATTACATTCGAATTCGAATTAGCGGTCACTCGTGCCTCCTGCCGTCAGACTCGCCTGATGGTACCATATTTAGCTATAAGTTGGTAGGTTTCGGCACAAGTCAACTCTTGAGCGGTCTGACTCATCCAAGTCTTTTTTAATGTGATTTCACCTATGCGCGACCTTTGTCCAGCCAATTATGGAACAATAAATACTCGTGTCACTTCGATTTTACGACAAAACCACCGTTTCACTAAACTTTTCATGAATACGCCTGATCCACAAAAATTAAAATTTTGGTATATAACTGCAAACTTGCCTTGCAGTTCTTTATTTGACATTTTCATATATGGTTAGTTGAACAGTTAGGATCGTGGATATAATAACAGCAAAATCATCAGACTTTGCGCCCTTAATTTAACTGGTTTCTTTAGCTGTGTTAACTAATTTAATAAATGTTTTGTTTTTCAATAGTCCGTCTATGCCTATAAAGGACTAAGCACACGAATAAAAGTCACTTTTGTAAAATTGTAACAATTCTAATACAGAACCAGATCTGCAGCAAATATAACAAACTTCCACATATGAAACTGGCTGTCCCTGTAAACACCGTGCATGTTAAAAAGTGTGTCGCACACATAAACACACAAGTCCTCAATTTTATTATTTCCTGCTTTAATGCGGACACAAATTGTAAACTGAATTAAGCCTTTTACAGTTGAGCCTAATTAATTTTGTAGAATTTCTTTTATTGTAAAGATATATGGTATACGAAAACCAAAAGTCGCAACCAGCCATACTTCAATATTGTTAAATAATGTCCAACTTGTTATGATATTTATAGAGATATGTATTTTTAAATATTTGCTCTTCAGCAACAATAAATCCTATTCTTGCTCTGATAGCACTATCAGAAATCAATCTTTTTCCTTTACAAATCATATAAATCGTATAATAATCGTAATAACACAATTCCGTCAATGAAAATTTTATTTAAAAAGTAATCAATAAAAAAATATTTTGGATTCCTAAAAAATATTAATGTACATCCTCCGTCAAATCCACAATATTCTCGCTCTTCCCATCATTTGCCACCGCGTCATCATCCGCGGCCGATTCCTGCACACTAAATTCTTTGTTCCGTTCCTGAGTATAACACAACAACCAAGATGGAAAACTTTTCGTCAAACAAGCCGCAAAAGACTTAAAGAAACCACTCTCACCCTCGCCGCACTCTACTGCAATAACGACATGTGCATCAACAATGTAATGTTCTACCGTAAAACTAACATTCAACAAAGGTTTCGAAGGCGTCACATCTTTCAGCAAGGTATTCAGAATGTACTTCGAAATCTCCACCTGACGTTGCATGAACGTATTGCATTCCGGAGGCATTGTGAGATCTTTAATTACACTACGTGCGTCCCACGTATTAAACGATCCGACCGCTGTAAATTGTAGCGTGTCGTACAAATTCGTCAACACATCAGGCTTCATCTTCTTCGGATTCTTAAGCGAATCGTTAACGCTCAGCGAAAATTTATAAACATCAGTCAATACATCCATCAAAAAAGTATCCACTAGTTGAAACCACAATATCTTAAGTTCATAAGACCGTTGTGGATTATCGGATGGTAGTTCTACATCGAGAAACTGCAATGCCTTTACTTTCGGCATTTTAGCTTTGACGGAATATTGCGTTTTCTCCTCCATGATATCGCTACATAGATTATACAACAAGTGAGGTTTCTGCGCTTCGAACGTGTTGCAGGCAATCCTTATTTCATTCAGAAATTCGTCGAGAAATTTTCGACTTAACGCCGTCGTCAAATTATGATTGTGCTCAAACGGATCTTGCACACACATAGGGGTATCTGCTTTTAGATGTTCGTCTCTATAACTCACCCTATACAGTTGAAACTCAGGTGGTAACACTTCAATATTAGCAAAACACGATTTCTCTATAGTTTTTCCCAAATAAGGACAAATTACTAGGTCGTTATAATTGATTTTCGAATAAAGCGTAAAAAAGCCAAGCAATAATTCATAAAGCGACGCCTCGCGTATCGCAGTTAAATCAATTGGATAACTCCGATCGAAACCACCGTTCCAACCATATTGAATATTCTTAAAAGCTACGTTTTCTTGAAGCTTCATTATGGATGGTAAATTATACGGTTCCTGTTGTAAGTAATAAATAAACATTATCGTAAGCGCATAGTTGGTGAGTCTCGAATTGGAACCGCAGATGACGCGCAGTTTCGACCAAAACTTCAACACGAGCAAACACATTTTCAGTTTCGGGTCTAAACGAACGATAAATTGTATAAAATAAGAGTTGCAAACACCCAGCATGTTCTTGAAATTAAAATCGCATTTAAGACCGGTGGGTCCGTGCACGCATTTCACGATCGGTGTTTTCGCACGCGGTATAGCAACAATATTTGTAAATAGTTGATTGTGAAACAGTAAGTCTCTTGTCTTGTTCACTGCCTCGACGTAGAATATTTTGTTTCGATACCTTGGCGGGTTGGGAACTTCGATGTATGCATCCACGTCAGAATCGCGGAATGCCAGACCAGTTATCGTGCTTCCAAATGGATGCACTTTAGCGTGAGGATACAGAGAACTGATGCTTCCTTCCAAGTCATTGCAGAGGTGTAAATACTTTTGAATGTCCAAATTAGGGTTGGGTTGTAAAATGCAACTGAGCGTTACCACCTCGTCGCCAAACGACTTTTGATTGGATATTATTTTTAAAATCGGCTCGAAGTCGTGCTCTTGTTGAGGTTGAGGATGTTGTTGTGCTGAAAATTACAAATTATTTTGATTTTTTATTCAGCATTCCACAAATTGTGTATGTGCAACAACGTAGGAACTATTATATACCAGACAGGACAAGAAGATGCCAATATTAATAATAGAGCAAGTTAAATAAGCACGTAGCAGGAAAAAAACAGAAGAAGTACAAACATGAAAATATTTAAAACAATATACAGACCTGTAATAGCATATGGCAGTGCAACAGAAATGATTGCAGGAAAAATATATGGTGTGACGAGAAAAGATATGATCAAAAACGAAAGGATAAGGAAACGGCTAAAGATACAAAGCACGGAAGAATATTGTAGAGAGACAACTATCATAGTGGGGTCATATGAGAAGAAAGGAAAAGGACACCCAAACCAGGAAAGTCGTGGGACGATAAAATTGAAGAGATACTAAAAAGCAGGAAGCTGGATGGATGACAGTGAACAGACCAGAATGGAAGACATTTGTGAAAGGGCTGAAATGAATACTAGAAACCCGACACCTAAAGGGATAAAAGAATAATAATTAAAGAAAGAAAAATAATGAGAAACAACTACTCATTATCATATAAGAAAAATATATACCGGGACGGCTCAACAACTTTAGAACAAATTATCAGAATAATATTGGGAATCCACCTCATCTCAGGAATTATCAATTTAAAAGTACGTCGACAAATAATGAGTTATAATAAATGAATATAAACAAAGAAAACTAAAATAAAGCAGCTGCTTTTAATAGCAAATGCAGAAAGATTACGATTATCCAATTCCAAAGGTCTGAGAACGCCAACCAAACAATTTTAATCAATTTAAAAATTTTGAACATGAAGAACAACATAGACGAATAAAGTTTCAACCTATAAAATACCACCACACCACACCACCAGACACCAGTCCCTAATAGATTCATACACACTAAAACTTCATAAACTCCATGAACCTCATTACCCAAATCCCCAACCCAAACAACAATTCAACGATCTTCCATCACCTGCAGACACTAACCACTTAACACACTGCAAGAATGTCGATAGCCGGTTAGAAATTTGCCTCTAATTTTCTGCTAAATAAATATTATTATTCATGCAAGTCGGCTAATCGAGAATTTACTTATACATGACTAAAGTAAACTAAAGATTAAAATACAATAAGCTATTCTAATATGTATGATATGATACACTTTTATCAATAATGAACAATAAATGAAAAAATACTTGTTCAACAACAAATTAGTCCCCTAGTGCCCATAAAAGTGCAAAATATACACTTACCAGTGTTTTTCTTCTTAGCCGAGAACGTAATCCACTTTCCATAAAATTGTACATGTCCTTTTTCAATTACACTTTGCGCAACTTTTATATCTTCATACTTTGTGATCATCCACATGCCCTTAGTAGACAAGAAATGTGACTTGACAGTGCCATAACTAGCCATAAAATTCAATATTTCGTCTTTATTAATCGCATTTGGCCACCCTGAACAAAAAATAATTAAGTTAATATCATTTCTTCTTTAGGAAAAACCGTGCTTGTTTTACCAATTGAAAATACGGATGCTTTTTCATCATTGTCTTCTGTAAGTGCTAAATGTAACAGTTGTTGATGTCGTTTCCCTTGATTATGACTCTCACGCGCATTCTCGTGCGGAATCGCCACATTACACACTTTACAAAACAGGGGGCCAATCATATCCATGTTAATAGATTTCTCTTCCTGTTTCTGCATCAATAACTTTTATAAAGTACTTTTTGTTTATATAACCTTCTGAGTTGCCTGGACTCAAAATAACACTGTTTGCTGACTTGTAAAACTTCAAGTTATCTTCCAAAGCTTTCTTCAAATCGATGTAAATGTACAATTCACATGATTTTCTCATACCACTAATTACACCTTGTGCTCCTGGCAGTCCAGTTGCAAAATGAATGTGATTCCTTTGCATGTGATGCAAACCATGTGATTTAATCTTATTCCAACTCTTGTAATAAGTTCCATGAATTATTTTAGGATATTTTGCATCCACTTCTTGGGAGAGTAATATTTCTTCCAAGTCTAAATTATCTACCTAAAACACCACAAAATTTAAATCAACGAAATTATTTAAATTTAAAAGTTTGTATTACCTTAATACTATGTCCCTGATTTGCTTTTATCAACCACTGTTTCTGGTCGTCTAAATGTAATGCAAACCTTTGTTTGTCATTCTGATTCACTACACGTAATATATCTGTGACTGAGCAATTCTTAATAAATTTTGGGTGTTTTAGAACATCGTCGACCTTAGCGAAACCCTCCGAATTGAGCTGTAACCCTTCCTTGACTGCAGCATGCCTTAATAACCAAGATAACGTTTTGCTAATCTTGGTATCAGCCTGAAAGTTTGGGTTCATCTAATAAATTGAAACGTGTTTAATATAAACTAAAAATAATAGGCGTGGTCAAATATTTAGAAATTGGCACATACTTAATAACGTGGACGATAATATGTTCTCAAGTTCGCTCGATCTAGCAACAATTTCACTGATTTGTTACTATCTTTTAGTGCTTTTAGGTTACAACATGTATTTGTTAATTTAAGAGAGTGTTGACAGATGGCGCTAGTGACAAAAACAAACAAATAAAACGTCCAAAATACATACCGAAAATGTTACCGTTTTATTTATTGAGCCCCTACCTCCTAATAATAATATCATAAATTGTTAATAAAGTATATACAATTAGTTTAAGGCGTTTGAAAGGCTTGTAGACCGTAAGTTTAATTATGTGCTAATTAGGTTGCCTATATTGATTTTTGATGTGCACGCCAAGTATCACTCGAAACAAAGAAATCAAACGCCCGAAACGCTTCAAATCAGGTGATGATAATGTTACATTCAAATTGATAAAGTTCCCACTTATAATGGGATTATAGTATAAATTGTTAAATAATAAAATTCCTAATATTTCAAAGCTGCAAAACACGTAGGTTCATTGATAATTTGGTTGCCTATATTGATTGTTGTTGTGCGTCTATGGCGTCTACATTCAGTGGTTAATCTTGCTTATCAACCAAACACTAATCGCTATATGTGCCAGCGATGCAATAAAAATAAAAAAAAATTAAACACTACACGTTTTGCTACAACGTGCACTACGCGCGCGGCTGGTCAAAATGTGGCCCTTGCTGAAACCCGTTCTGTTTTACGGGTCCGCGTTTGCGTTCGCCGGATTTTTATCGGTTAGAAACAAAATGCGCGACTAAACAACAGGTGCTAAAAACAAAAACTGTTTTAGGTGTGCATATTCCTGATATCGACGACGAAAACCTATCCGGCAATTAGGAGAAGTAAAAAGGAGAAATACTTCAAGGATGTTACAAATGATAAAGATATTGCATTTCCTAGCATTGATGAGTCAGCAAGCATTAGTTTAAGTGTCATTGTGCCAGCTTACAATGAGGAAGAGAGGTGTAAGTATACTTTAGTATTCCAAAATTAGTTGATTTTATATAATTGTCTATTGATGTCTAATTTAAGTGGGGCTTATGTTGGATGAATGCATTGAATACCTGGACAGCAGGAGCAAAGAAAACAATGATTTTAAATATGAAATTATTATTGTGAGTGATGGAAGTAAAGATAAAACAGTTCAGGTTGCTAATGGCTATGGGAAATCCTTGGGGCCAGATAAGTTTAGAGTGCTGGATTTAGAAACCAACAGGGGAAAAGGTGGAGCAGTCAGATTGGTACATATATTTTATACATTAAAGTGACAGTTGTAAAATTAAAAATATGTCCTTGTAGGGAATGCTTAGTGCCAGAGGAGCTTTAGTGCTGTTTGCTGATGCTGATGGTGCCACAAAATTTGCAGACCTAAGCAAATTGGAAGCTTCCATTGAGAGCACACTTGGTTGTAATTATCTGAAAGACTGGAACAATATTTCTGACAAAGAAGCAATTTCCATTGGATCACGCGCGCATCTTGAAGAAGCTGCTGTAGCTACTCGCAGTCTCTTCCGTACCATTCTCATGTACGGTTTTCAGTTTCTAGTCAAATTCTTCGCCGTACGAGGACTGCGTGATACTCAATGCGGTTTCAAACTTTTGACTAGAGAAGCTGCCAGGAAATGCTTCTACAGCCTGCATGTTGAAAGATGGTATGCATAACAAATATTCCACTGCATGATTGCAACTTAACTTATATTTCATGATGGTTATAGGGCGTTTGATGTAGAAATGTTATACATCGCGCAAAAACTGAAAATTCCCATAACAGAAGTTGCTGTCAATTGGACCGAAATCGATGGCTCAAAGATCACACCATTTTGGAGTTGGTTACAAATGGGCATTGATTTAGTACTGATTTGGTTGCGGTATTTGATCGGCGCTTGGAAAATTAGCGCGTCTAAGAAAAACAAATGATTTAATACTTTTGCAATCATTATCTCTACATTAATAAATGAATGGAACTATTCCTCTGTGTTTCTTGATAAATGAATGTGAAATAAATGATGTAATGAATAAATTTACATGGAAGTCCTGGAAATTATTGCGTTTTTCAATATTGGGTGACAATCACAACTGAAAAACTAGGGGCATTTCAAACGCAGCTTAGAATGCAAAACTCGCTACAAGATTGTACTGAAACAATGTTATAACAAACAAACGCATAAATCATTTCTTGAACATTTTATTTTGTTTAATCTGATTGTGAGCACATCTGTTAAGTAAACTTGGTAACAATTGTTGCTATCTACCGATGTCTAAACGAAAACAAGACGATTGGAAAATGAAACACGTGCCGCAAATGTTTTAGCAAATATTATACGTCTCCCGTTTTAGCAGATAACCAAAATTATAAATTAAATTTCGTTCAGCCTGAATGTTCAGTTTTAACATTGTTTAATACATAATTGTTCATCTACTATGGCGGTAACACTGGAAGATTGCAAGAAAATCATCGAACGTTACACGAAAGATGATTCAATCGCTATAGCATTTCAAATCATATCTTTGAGCGACATACCGATCGGTTTCCTTGGTGATCATTTCCGCCTTTGCATTACGTACAAAACTCCTCAAAACCGTCTCCAAGTGGCTCAATTTTTCCTCAAAACCGTCCCCAGTGGAAATGTTAACTTCACTCAATATGTACGTGAGCTCGGCGTGTTTAAGAAAGAAGCCAACTTGTATAAGCACCTTGTGGGAGATTTTCAAAAACACCATGATCATTTGATCGCCCCAAAGAGCTTCCTGGTTAACCCGGAAAGCTTCATCGTCTTAGAGGACTTGTCAAAGAAAGGATATGGAATGCTGGACCACATGGAACATGGACATGTTCTTCAATTGATGAAAACTCTTGCAAGATTTCATTCCTCTTCGATTATCTTTGAAGAACGCCGCACTTTACATGGTAAACCTTATAGATTGATTGATCACTTCGGCGATGAGCTTCAAGAAAGAACCTTCAGTAAAGTCGAAGGTGAAGCCCGTTATAAATGGGGACAGTCAACCTCACAGTGTGTGGCTGATACCATGCTAATGCAAAGTGAAACGTATAAAGATATCGCTGACGATTTCATCAAGTTTGCTCGACAGGAAATCTTTGAATATGTATTTCCGAGCACAAAGCACAGGAATGTTGTTAATCATGCAGATTTATGGAAGAACAATGCTCTCTTCAAAGGTACTGATGGCTGTGTCCTTATTGATTATCAATTAGTGCGTTATACACCACCAGCGTTGGATGTAATGACGACTTTGCACGTCAATTGTTCTACAAGTTACCTAAAGCTTCATATGCAGGAACTGTTGACTACATATTATGATACGTTGAAAGCCAGCTTGGAGAAACATGGGATTCCTATTGAAACGGTTTTCAAAGGAAATGAGTTCGAAGAAACTGTAGCCCATTACGAGATTGCATCCCTTACCGAATCTGCTATGTTTGGTACCATTATATTCATTGGTGAAGAGTTGGGTCAGAAGATGTCAGATAGTGAAGAGGTATTTAATGAATTTACGTATACAAATA
>JARRAA010011161.1:0-32394 GCA_030557295.1 Ecitodaemon sp. MM-2014 | reverse complement strand
TGCAGCCTCACGCTCAAGAAGCAGGACTACTTCTCATCATCGCGGTTGCAATAACTCATCACGTTTGCGAAGAGTATGCGAAGATATACTACAGAAATGATCCTGTGAAGTATGATCTTGACCTGCGAAACCTAAAGGCGGTATATTTATACCTGTAGCACCATTGATACTTTGTAGACAGACACCTAGAGCCATCTATATTTTTTACAGGGCACAACAGTCGATGACTTGAATATTATTGGCAATCGATATCCTAATATTCTATCACTTTTATATTAAGCTTTTTCAATTACTAAGAGAAAGAACAAAATAATCAAAATCGATTGAGTAGTTTTCGCGTAATTTGTATGAAACAAGTTTGCGAATGACCGGCACGTACCCGAAACTTCGCTCACGCACCAGCCTCGAGAGGCCATCTAAGTGTACCTACTCCGTTGCCGGCAAAGTTTTTCCAGCGCAGTTTTCCTTCGCGGCGCGCTCGGCTTGTTTTGTGTTTATTTGTGCGTCGATTGCGCCCACGGGAAAATTCCGCGTTGTCTGCTTCATCAGCGCGGCGCCAAACAATGAACCGACGCGCCTATTATAGTGGGGCGAAAGTTGCAATGCTCCTCGGGCCGTCGGGCGGTTTCAGACGCCGAGTATCAAGTGAAACGTGGCTAGTCGCCGTTTCGCTTTGCGCGCGGATCGCGAATATCGCACGGAAAGTTATCGCATGCTAAATTAAAATAATGTGGACCACTGCAAACATCTGTCGTCGGAATTGAAAACTCTGCCTTGGATTTATCGAATATCGGGGCGCAGGTCGGCCCAAATCAGCAGCGGCAGATCGCCCTTACGCCCTAGTCACTCCCGGCGGTCCGCCAGATCCTTGAACATTAAACATTTTCCTTCAAAGTACTCTGCTTATTGTTTTGCATAAAATAATAATCATCATGCATTAACCAATTTCCACGCGTTGTTTTCTCGTCAACTAATAGGAGAGGAGGTTTGTAATAATCGGACGAACAGATTCACCCCAACAGCACATTTATTCCATCGTGTGCTACTTACATGTTCATAATATGCATACTTTATGTATAGAGTAGAGACGGGTCAAGAGAAATAATAAATAACTATGGTTGTGTCAACTGTGTAGAATGCAATCCATCAAGTTTTAAAGTTTGATATGGATTTCAACCTCCCTCTTTCGCTGCCCCAGTGCTATTGCATGCTTAATGATCGCGAGTTTACTTGATGTCTACAAAATAAACGCAGGCAAAGCACTAAAGAAATGTTTATCATTTTATCATATTTTGAATTTGCACCAAATTTCGTTAATTCAATAAAAGGTCCAATTATCTACGTTCATTTATCTTCCTCCAATATTTTCCAACAAAACATTTTAGTAATGACTGATTTTAGTATAGCCTCGAAAGGAAAATAATACATTTTAATTCTTTTATGTATTCATGAAATTCTAGAGGTGAAAGAATGATCAATAAAATACTAAGTAGATATATGAATAGGTGATGGCCCCGAATGAAAATGTAGACCAGTAAAATCAAGTACATGCATAGAATATTGAGTATCTCATTCGAAAGGAATTATAGGTGTATCCAGAAACTCAGAAGACTCAGAGAAACTTTAGACACTGGAAAAAGATCCAAGGGGCGTCTTAGAGAATCCTAGAACAATAGAGCAAAATAGAACTCAAAGAAAGAGGCAGCATAGAATACAAGGTATATAAGACAAACATAAACAGGTGAAACGAAGCAGCTATGGGACACTTCTAATTTGATACTTTACACTCTTGGACGAAGATGCTCCGATGCTCATGGTAGGCGTACCACATAACTTCCATCAACAAACGCCACAGAGTTACGAAACATGTCCCGCGCTGCTACAACAGCATGCTATTCCTCCATTGCCTCATGAATTTTCGGCCGCAAACTGCCGTCGAAACAGATCCGGCTGAGCAAACTATGATCTCCTCTTAGTCTCGGCTACAGCTGCATCATCGACAAATATCGTAGCTAGTAATTTGGACACTTTCTTTCAGGACATCAGAACCAACCAAAATCCATCCAACGCGTCAACCGGACAACCGAACGTTAACGATAGCGACTCAAACAAAACTGTCACGATCCATGATTTTAAGTTAGGAATTGCGCTTTGATTTAAGTTTAATTGAGGATCGAAATATTAGCGGCTATAATATCGTATGCAACATTGTTGCACTCCGCGTATGGAAAATACTGGCCAGAGTGGAAAAGTACTGACATTGAGGACAAGAGCAGTTCTCACGGTGTGCTGAGGGATTTGCACCAATCAGATCAAAACTAGGCCCCTTAGGTCCAAAGATGATCTAATTGCGTGGGCATAGTTCCGGTATATAAGCAATGCGCATATCGGAACTAGGGTCAGTCGATATACATCGCCAGTCGTTCGCCGAGCCTGAACCGCCAGCCCTAGCTGCCATCGTGTCTATCACGAGCCTGTAAGTCTTAACCATTTTGTTTAATAAATATATACGTTCTGCATGTACTTTTGACTTGATCTCTAACTGGTCAGTCATGGCCGCGCCAAGCGAGTATCCCTTATTCAGTCACCAAAAATATCTTCTATCGATTATTCAAATCCTCGAGCCGTGACATATGGTGGAAGCGCCTTAACCCAATTTTAAGTTGAAAAGCTCATTTTTCACCACACATATGGTGGAGGCGCCTTAAGCCGAACCACATGAAACGTACGAAATCTTTTTATAAAAATATACGAAATTACCATCCACTTTGTAACGCGTATAAAAATCTATTGCCAAAATTCGTTGATTTTCATTTTCAACTTGTTCGTTCATTAAGTAACGAAGAAGACAGGTGCAATCAAAAAAGACCGCAAAGCTGAAACCGTGGCGAAACAAAAATTAACTAAAACAGCCACAAAAAGTAAAAATTAAAGACACCAAAATCGCCAGTTCCGTTTTGTGAAACTCCTCTCTTGCAACGAGCAGATTTACAATTTATCGTGACAGAATTTCCTCCAATTGACGACAAACAAGAATTGCAATTGGTAGTAATATCAGACCGTTTAGAGAAAGTACGCATTGTTGAAGAACAGGCATCACTCAACACAACTCTTATAGGCGCTGGTTTAGAGTTAGATTTAGACGAAGAAGAACGTGGCTAATACGCGCAGGCGGCAATTAATACATTGTCAGATGCCGCGTACACAGGATATTAGGGCAGACCGAACAAATTAACGACTCAATAAGGATGGAGCACATACACTGGTCCCAGAATTTTTAAACGCAATACAGAAACCTTAAAAACTCTACGTAGATGAATCAACTGAGTCTTTACAAATTACGGAAGTGATGGAAGACTTAAATGACGTGATCGAAGACGTTAAAACTGAAGACTCCGATATTGTAACTACGGAAGAGAGTAACGAAAACTCCGGCAACAAAACTACAGAATTATTCGAAATAATGGCGACACTAGAACAACGGGTAATGAATTCAGAAAATCCTATTCTTCTTAAACTCGCGAAACCTACCGCATACGATCCGACTAAATGCGCAATCGTACGATTTTTTCGAGAATATGAGCAAAAAGCATTGCAGAATGGCTGGAATAACGATCTTAGAACCAGATATTTGCCTAATTATTCAGAAGGTATAGCCAATATCTGGTTCACTATTTATTGGTGAGAACCAGAAAATTCTGGGAATTGAGACTAAGTTAAGCCGACTTAGAAAACCGTTTCGCACCCGACAGAGCGACTGACGACTTGCAGCAGAAATGACAAGATCGGAAATAAGTAAAAACTTTGCAAATCTATGGGTTATCGACGGAAATTGTGAGGGAAAAAATCTAAGGATGTTAATTGATACGGGTGCAACGACTAATAGATGTAATAGATGCGAAATACGTGGTAAAGACCAAATAAAACCCTATGCGAATGTTTTCCTAAGGGTGGTAGGCGATCTTAAAGTCACGCCTATCGGGGTCACTACCGGAATACTTGCTTTTAAAAATTGTGCGTTCGATGTCGACGCGGATGTTTTTCACTGTAGACTCAGGCGGACGCAGAAACGCAGTAAAAATGAGACAAGCTAAAACAAATTCACTTTTCCATTGCGAAGAGCAAAAGACAAATTTTAAAGTAACGGTAACGGAACATAGATTAATTCCACTTGCGGCGAATTAAAGTTGAAACTGAAATTGATTTACCTAATATTGAGTTCTACAAATTCTGTCCCTATGACTCGCTGGTACTAAAGAAAGAAATATTTATTAGCAGCACTTTGAATGTGGACCAGGATAGCCAAGTAATAAGTGTTAAGCCAAATAATCGGAAATTTACGCCTTTGAGGGTATATGAAGGAATGAAAATAAGATAAATATCACGGCATTGTAATTGCGCGATCGTGAATCCGTAAGGCCTAGAACGGATAAACTCACACAAGTGAAGAGACCGAAATACCGTCACGCGTTACTTCATTTACTACCAGAATATCGCGACGCGTTCGCAATGGACACTGCAGAAATGGGTGTCACTAACCTAGTGCACTACATTATTGACGTTGATGGGGAACCACCAATAAAAATGAGACCGTATAGTGTGTCTCAAGCAGAACGAAAGATTATTGATGAACAGATTGCGGACATGTTGAAACATAATGTGATTAGGCCTAGCTCCAGCCCATGGGCCTCACCCATCGTGCTAGTTAAAAAGAAAGATGGAAAAACAAGATTTTGCGTGGACTATCGACGTTTAAATTCAGTCACGAAGAAGGATTGTTATCCTCTGCCAAATATTGACGATATTTTAACACATATCGGCAACGCGAGGTATTTTAGCACCTGGGATTTATTTAATGGGTATTGGCAAGTAGAAATACGTAAAGACTGTAAAGCATATACAAGTTTTGTAGTTAGTGGCGGCGGTTCTTATGAATTTAACAGTCTTCCGTTTGGGCTATGCAATTCACCGCAACATTTTAATTACTAATAGATAAACTCTTTAGGGATCTTAAGTGCCAATCTATCTTATGTTATCTAGATGATATTGTAGTTTTTTCGAAAATCATAGAAGAACATAGAAGAAGTTACGCGATGATTTTGATCGCCTTCGATCTGCTGAATTAACATTAGGAGTATCGAAATGTTAATTTTTACAAGAAAAAGTGCAATTACTTGGACACATTTTTCATCTAAGGGAGTAGAGTATTAGAAATTTTCCAGTACCTAAAACGGTACGAGATATTCAAAGTTTTCTTGGATTATGTAATTACAACCGAAAATGTATTAAAAACTTTTCAAATATAGCTCGTCCCTTATATGAAGCAACACGTAAAAACGTGGCCCTTAACTGGACAAAAAAACTGCACGATACTTTCGAAAACTTGAAACGCATCAGTCCTAGCACATATTAATCCAGGAGCACCAACAGAATTGCATGTCGACGCGTCCAGAATTGGTATAGGGGCGGCTTTGTTGCAATCAAGGGAAGACAATGAGAAACATCCAATTGCATATATTTCAAGATCTTTGACAAAATCCGAACGTACGGAATATCGGAATTAGAAGCATTAAGAGTTGTCTCAAGCCTAGGATATTTACCGATCATGCCGCGATATGTTACCTAAAAAACGTAAGTGAAGATTGTTGACGAGCAAGACGTAGAAGATGTCAACGGAATACCGACCTTCATTGTTCAACTTGAAACTATGACAGTATTGCAACGTAAGGACGTAAGCGCTCATTAACCAGACAGCAGAACATATCGCACAGTTTATTCTAGAAAATATAATTTGTAGACACGGTTGTCCTCAAGAGATACTGACTGATCAAGGCACCAACTTTAGATCAGATCTTGTAACTAGTTTATATAGAATTATGGGAATACATAATTTATTTACTACAAGCCAGCATCTACAATAGATTAACAGAGAGATGTAATAACACAATTAAAGATATGCTAGTAATGTATACGAACACGCAGTAAACTCATTGGGACATGTATGTGCCTTATGTTGTTTTTGCTTATAATACGTCACGACAAGAGGCAACGAAAGTCTCACCATTTATGTTGGTATACGGACGGGAACCTATCTTACCCACGGATGCAGCTTTGAATCTGCCAGTAGAAAACACGGATATTTACCAGGAGATAAAGTTAAAGTATTTACACATGCGAAAAAATTGGGAAATGGTGAAAAGCTAATGCTGAAGTATTTCGGTCCTTCTAAGATTATTGCAAAGAAATGTGAAGTAGATTATGTATTTAAAATGGGAGACAGCAAGACAGCACGAACAGACATTGTTCACGTGAGTAGAATTTTGCCATATTACGACCCATGGTTCTCCAATAGTGCAATTACGGACAAAGGTGAACCAATAGAAGAAGATTTAGATGAACATTTAGATTAGATTTGGGGAATGATGATGTGGAGTGCATCTAGGTTTCGATCTACTCCAATTGCTCTATTTCACCACTATGATAATTGCGGCACTATTAGTTATTTATTTAGGACTCAGGGAGCTACAAGAGAAGTGTCATCATAGGTTTCAAAGAAATGAGGTAAGTGAGACCTCGGACCAAGAGGATACCGAGACAGAGGGAGTTCTGACATTACCCAGGAGCGAAAGATATAAGGTTTATGTAAGTTCAAAAATACAGAATATGGAAACAACGAACACATGCATTATAGAGACAGCAGTGTAAACCCCAAGAAAGTAGCATACCACTACAATTTGGTCTACCCAGGGATTGTGAGTGACAAGCTTGTAAGCAGAATTCAGACACCATGACTGGTTTACAGGGGGAATACAGTGTTATATGGTGAGTAATCAGTACCGGTACTAGCGATTATTTATCCTGTAGACCCACCACGAGGATCAGGCAGAGTGGGGAAACATGACTTACGCACGGATACGCACTACAAGTCACCCAATGGACTTATCTTGTATACCTGCAGAACCACCTTAATCAAACCCAATGAAGCCAGATCTCTGTGTCTCTGTGTCTATCAGAAAAACTGAGAGAGAAATTATGAGAGAAGTTGAGCTTCAAAGAGAACTCCCCGCTTCTTATTGGGCCAAGCAGAGAAGTTTTAGACATCTATATGCGCTCGATATGCCTAAGTAAACTACCGAAATAAGTGCTATTATAAAAGAAATAACTAATGGAAATGTTGAAAACAAGAGGTGTTATATATGAAGTTATGTAGAAATTGAATTTATTGGTGATAAAACATGAAAGTTGCATTGTTTGATTAATGATGATTACACAAGTACGCACGTAAAGCAAAACTTGTAAATGAAATGTAAGAGACTATTGCTACAAGTTGTTGATGAAAAGTAGGAGAGATTAATATGATAATGTAAACGATGTTACGAGACAAACTTGTGGTTGATTAGAGAGCTGAAATTTAAACAAGTTTTTTATTTTGATTATATTGTGAAATTAGGCTATTAAAAAAAAATATGTGGTCAATGGTTCCAGGACTTTTGGTAGACAAAGTAATATTCAAAACGTGCGGCATAATCTAAGCTACACAACTTATTTTTTGTTTAATTTTTCTTCTTGTATTACCTTCTATTATTCTTAATTAACCAAAATTAAGGACTTTTAGGACCAAAAATTATTTCGAAGGGGGAAAGTAAAAGAGGATTTAAGTCTAGAAAGAAAACAAAAAGGGAAGGATTCTTAGTAGTTTTGATAGCCTCTTGAAAAAACTAAAAATATATAAAAATTAAAAAAAAAAAGATCTTGTAATACTAACATGTAACACTAATGTGTAAATTGCTATTTTTTACTTATATTATTTGATTTTGAAGATTCTTTGGTATTCACAATGGATTACACTGACATTAAAACGCAATTCATTGGCCGATCTAAAGGAATCGTATTTGCTCCTACCGCACGTTATCACACACAAGCCGTTTGCGACCAACACTCAAGTCTACATTGGACCTGCGTTGCACCGCCGCATATTGGACAATACTTTCTAAAACCCGGAGCGAATACTTCCTAAGAGCGGCTATAATATTGTATACAACATTGTTGCACTCCACGCATGGAAAAATACTGGCCAGACTGGAAAAGTGCTGACCTTGAGGACAAGAGCAGTTCTCACGGTGTGCTGAGAGATTTGCGCCAATCAGATGAAAGCTAAGCACCTTAGATCCGAAGATGATCTAATTGCTTTGGCATAGTTCCGGTACATAAAAAATGTGTAAAATTACGAGGGCACGACGATGACGGGCGAGTAGCGCGTGTTTGACGACTAACTGATCGCGTGATCGCGAGTCGCGAGGTGTTGCATCTCCTCATGCGCAATAGTGACTTTGTGCTTCGGGTTAGTCACTTGCGCTTGACTGGACCGTTATCACACTGGTGGTTCTTATTATCAAGTATTCGTTACCAAGCAAGGTGTGACTACCGACGCGTCACTTTTATGCGTCAGTTTACCGCCCTAGATAGTGGATCAATTTTGGAGTTGTGGCAGAGTAAGGAAGATACTGGGAAAATACTACAAGAGCAAGACTAGACAGGAACGCTTGGAAATCATATTATTAAACAAATGGTCCTCGTGTGTCTTCTGTGCTGGAATATGTGGATACTCATCAAGCAATGTGGCGATCCCTGTTAAAGCAATATTTTATTAATATGAACCTATCTGCAGATATTTAGGGTGGAAGGTATTTGTTCGCAATGAAAACTAGTGAAAGTTCAGGTAAATATTAAATTCCTTTTTGTGGCTTGATATTAAGTTAAACTATCTTGAAACGACTAACAGTGTCATTGAACAGTGAGCATTAATTTAATTATTACAGTTATAAGGCGATTGCTTGCGAGTTGTACTAACATGTGACATAAAAACAACATATACTGTCTACGAACTGCTCCAGTATCAGATATATGCTTGTACCTTCAAAGCCATCATCTGTACGATATTCTGAAGGATGCATTAATCAAAATCCTTCAAATTCATGACCTAGCGATTAAAGTGATCGTTGGCTACGTATTTAATATGTACGTCGCTGTATTTGTAAGCGTTGAACTGATTAACTGTTCCATTCTACCCGTACGTAGAGGGGGTTAACTACATAGAACTTTACATTGTTGATATGAAATTATTTCAGTATTTGTTTGTCAATTTGATCCAACGCCCGTATCGTGATCTATTCAATCTGTTAGTTGCATATTGCGTGATGTACTCTATCATTGCAGTATTCATAAGCTGTAGCTTCTTGATTATTTTGATAATGTTTACGCATAAGCGCCTGAAGCATCTTTAGCTATTATTGAAGGAAGCTCAGACATTGCAAGAATTTTGGTGGGTGCATTAAAACAACGCAATTAGAAATACTAGAAATTCGGGGAGTTTCTGGCCAATTCTGGCCGTTTCTGGTCGAATGCTAGATTTAAATGGTCCATTTGTGGATAGTGAAAATCTGAATTTAGTAGCCAAAAAAGTACAGAAATAACTCGTAATAAATTATTCTCACACAGTAGAACCTTCCAGACCGTTAGTCCTGGTTTAGCCACCATTTGAGTGGCTTCGCCACGCTTTGGCCACGATCGTTTTCACACCATATTAACGTATGTAACTCATTTCTCATCCCTAGATACCATCCGTTTAAGAACTGGGGTCATTCATGTTCGCCTAAGGCTTCGCAGATGAAAATTCGCCCCATCATGTTTTTTTGGTGTATATTAGTGTGGCAACCAAAGAATTTCTTTTTTATTACAGCTCTGCGTAAACGACTTAAGACCATTTTATGGTCGAACTTTAGGTCCTTTGCGACGCTAGGATTACTAATATGCCGGTCAACTTATTTCTGTGATTATATCGACATATCGGCAAATTAATGAAAATATTGTTTAATATAAAATGAATGTTAAAAAAGCACAGAGTTTCAAAAAGCAACATTTTATGCAATCGATTGGAATGGCGATATCGGGAACGCAAAGTTCTTAATGTTCATGAACATACAAACAAATTGATTTTCTTAGTAAATTTGATTAGATTGCTGCGAACGTCGCAAAATCATTCTTACAGCTTTGTAGGTTTGAAAGGTGTATATTCGATGGTGATCATGTACTTGAACAAACCTTGTAGCTCTGAGTGTATTTACGACTATTTAGATAGATATTAATTGAGAATTAATGTATGTGTGCGCAATTACAATAAAAAGAAAAATAAGAATGAAAAAACAAAATGCGATGATTTCTCATACATCATAGCAAAATTTAGTGTATGGCCACAAATAAAATACAATGACTTCAATTACCATTAACATAATAAGTGATCTTCAAAACCTGTAATATTTAATCTTGTTTTACTGAATGCAAAAATGTCGCAGCGTTCGTCTTCGACGTTTGACTTTTAGTGTTCACAAAGCGTGTTAGTCTAGCTTCACCGTTGATTGCAATCATTTCTTACTCGAGCTGCTTATAGAGAGAGATATTGTTAATAGAGAAATGCAACGGAGGTGTCAGCACGCAAGATAATGTTCTTTTAAAATTATAATTACAACGGGATCTTCAGTTACTGCCTAGCCAACGTTGAAAGAATATAACTATAACTATCAGTGTATTGGCTCCAACTTAAGAAAATGACGAGGATATGGTGAAATGGACCCCTCTTGACATATTCGGAGTATCTGAAAGGGCTACATTATTCTGTGATAAATATCAAGTATAAAACATTAATTATTTAATGTTTATAATCATTATAGAATTGTGAATTGTCCATGTGTCATGGACAGAGAATCGTAATGGTTTAGCTGTGTAGATCAATTATGAAAAACTAAAATTTAACTAAATATACGATTCCCAACTATAATTATTAGGAGCATAACAATTAATTTAGAAACTTGAACTTATTGATGCATAATGAGCACTTTGAAGCTATGAGAGTTCTTGCAACTATTTGGAAAGTTACTAATTAATACTTTATCTCTTACTACCTTTGTGATATGATGCACGATATAGAATAGTAAGAATAAGAGGATGAAAAGAACACAAATGATCTTCGTAGGTCATCTCGCCGCGACGACGTCTCCTCCTCGTAGTCGTCGGGAACATCGCTGGAGTTCAAAGGTAGGCGATCAATAACTTTAGTTCCGACCGAAGTTGTCGAGTTGATTGCGGATGTTTCCGAGGTAGCCGCGCTTGTTATTGGTAGAGTGGTGCGGGCGATTTCCGGAGTGACGTCGTTACCCTTGAGGGCGACATTCATTTTCATAACTGCCGGTGCCCTCGCCTCGACCAGCGGCTCGTACTGTTTGAGTTTCTGCTTGCCTTTCACACCTTTGCCGCTGAAATGTCGCCTGGACGTCGAACTTCGCCTGCGTGCGGGACGAGAAGCAATCGGAACGTTGAAAATCTGCCCAGCCGACATGCAAATATTTATAATACATGCAATCCGGCCAGAGAAATAGTCGAGCGCTATATAAATATCGCTGCGGGATTTGATACTCGCGCAAATGGCCGCCGAGCGGAAATAGGCTAACACGAGTTAGTTTTCTCGAAGGAATTGCACCGCTAACCGGCACAAATCGGGACGCATCGGCAAAAATGGAATGGAATATTATAAATTCAGATACGCGTATTCACATTTCGGATCCCCGCGGTACCAACGCAAGAAGATGTGATTTGACAATTATGACAATTATGCTTGGATATATTAAAAGGGAACCACACCGAATGTCCCACATCTGTAAACCACAAAGTAGCCTGAACGATCATCGTGACAACGTGGACTCTTCGAGAAAAGCACCAGTTGCAGCCTCACGCTCAAGATGCGGGACTACCTCTCATCATCACAATTACAACAACTCATCACGTTTGCGAAGAGAGCGATTTGAACGCACCATTTGTTATTTTGTATTGTCCGTTTTACTTGTGCCTTAAATGTTTGATAATTGTCAAGTGTTACGCCTAAGTATGTGAGAAATTTGACTTGGATTATTGCTTAGTATTAGTTGTTGTATGTATGTCTTCCTTTTCTTTCTCTTGCCGAAATAAATAACATTGGATTTATTCCGGTTGGGTAGCAGTCGCCATCTTTTATAGCATTCGCTAAGGTTGTTCAGTTCTGTTTGTAGGTATTTGTTTGCCTGTGTTGCGTTTATGGATTTTGATATGAGCGTGGTATCGCCTGCGAATAATGCGTATTTGGAAGGGGTTCGAAATATTGTTTTTGAATTTAATTTTGTGCGACCTGTTTGATAGGTACGATTGTATCGTTTTTATTAGGTACCCAGGGAAGTTGAGTATACACAACTTTGGTATCAGCGCTTCGTGCCATATAAGATCGAAGGCTTCCGTCAAATCTAAGGCGACCAGCGCCGTTGTTTGTTTCATTTTGATCTATTCAATGATCTCTTTTAGTATGCATGCTAATTGCACTGTGGTCAAGTGGTGCGCTCGGAATCCCAATTGTTCGTTGGGTATGATGTCGTGTATTAATTCTTCTAGGATTTTTGAAAGGGTAGGAAGAAGAGTTTTGGGATCATTATGATGGTGCTAATTGTCCAGTATTTGGGAATGTATTGTAGAATAAGTGCCTTATTGAATATTTTCGTGATTACGGTTGTTAGTTTTTTGGGAGATGCTTCAACATGCAATTGATGAGTTTGTCGTGTCCGGGAGATTTATATTTCGGTAGGTTCTCGATTATTTATCTGACCTCCTCAGGGGTTGTTAGCGTTTGCGGGTTTGTCGCATATTGTGATTTATTGAAGTTAGTAATGATGTCATTAACAAGTTTAGTCGTGACCGGATGCATTAGGTGTTATGTTGGTTTTAATTCTTTGATGAATGCGTCCGAGATGCCCTTGTTGTCGTTTATTATTGTGTTATTGATTATTAGAGACGGCGCACGGTGCTTGGATTTGTGCTTTTTAATAATTCGCCAGATCGCGTTATGGTTTCACGCATTATTACATAAGTATTTTTCCCATTGTTTGTTTGGTTGTTGATTTGGTTGCCTAGATTGAAGTTGTAGTTATTTTGGTTAAGTTTTCTTAACTTATATTTACGTTTTATCATTTCTATAATGTCGGGCGGAAGATCGAGTTTCCTGTTTGGTTTGTATATTCCCACCTGCCGCCGCCGCCCATTCCCAGGCCAACTCCCGTTCTCCCTCTTCCTGAGCCACGTCCATATCCAAGTCCAGCTCCGCCTCTGCTCATTCCTAATCCGAGGCCTAATCCCTACCTAAATCCAAATCCCATTCGCAATCCGAAACCAATTCCGTTTCTAGATATACCTCCACCGATTCCCAATCCGAAACTTAACTTCCTATTACTACACCGTCGAAGCAAATTATGTACGGGACTATTAGATGGCAAATTACATATGTATATCATTAGCATTCTTTTCCGGGATTCGGATAGAACGAATGAACTCTGTCAACACTGCCGAGAAGGAACAAAGCTATGAAGCTCAGTTGCCCCACAACTGAAGCAATTGTGAAGACGAGTCGAAACACCTCAATACCTTGCTCCACATCTAGGTACCAATTTTATACTCCGATGGCACTAATCGACTCATTGTCTAAATTTCGGCCGCAATATCAATACGTTAAACATAAATATTTGTCCTATGCTCCCAAAAACGTGGAATTAAAAATGTCCTTTTATGAGAATCAAATTTAACTCTAGTAAACTTGTTTATATTAGCTGCCGGAATCCAATTAATTTTGTTTAAACTATAATAATGACATGTACGTAAACAGAAGTACACACCGAGTTACATATTAGATGAATAAATTTGTAATGCAAACTATATTATGACCAGCGGACAATATCAATCAATTATGTTTCATTTCGATAATTACGTTCTGACTTCACGTGCGGGGGATGTTCGCACCCCTGTCGTCACATGCATTCGCCGGATTATCCTGGAAACAGCGTTCGGAAGGCACAGTAACCAAGGATAAACGTTGGCGGAACACGGTGCGTTATGTGTGTTATTTCACAAAAAGGAGAGCAAATAAAATGTTACAAAATTTTTGGAATGCTGCGTGATGTTTATTATTATAAGCCTTGTATACAAGTAATGCGTGCAAAGTAATTAACTAATTATCCTTAATACGATGGCGTCAAGCTGAAACCACCGCCGATGTACCATAATGACCTAAGACACCTCCAAAGCCAAGGTCTTCATTGATGAGATGCGTGCTCCGCTGTTCCCTGACAATTTAGTCAGGATCCAACGAGTCCATCTTTTCATGCGATAGAGGTCGCAATAACACTACTTCCTGGACCGAAGGCAGTCGCATCGGAAAACGCTGATCCACCATTAGTGTTGTGACTAAGAGCTGATGATACAGTATTTTGTCCCATCGTCAATGAATGTGAGTCTGCTAAACGGCCTCCTGAAGTTGCTATTGAACTCATAATAGCATCCCTACCCATGGCTCGCCCGGTAGATTCTGCGTTACCATGTTGGGAAAATGATTCGGAATGTCCATTTGTACCCCATCCGAATGCCTTAATTTCAGAGATGGCGTCACCACGATTGGCCTGTGACATGCCAAAAACATTGGTATCCCTTCCCATGACCTTTCCTGTACTATATGCATTGCCCACCCGGTCACTAATAGAGTTCGCACCTATACTGGTACCCCTTCCGCGACCGAACGAGTTGGCGTGAGCATTACCGAATGCGGAATTTAAAGCATTCGAACTACCTGTTGAACCAGCGCCCACGACGCGGCTATTGGCGATTACATTACCCACACCCCTCTCACGCAATGCATTAGCCACTGCTTCATCATCACGTCCAAAGGCGCGGGATTCCGCAACGACATCATTTGCTCTCTTTACGTAAGCTGGAAATCCAGGGTTCTGTGCTATTGCAAAGTGAGGCCCTCCCATTCCATTGGCATTCCATTGTCTCCATTGTCCCCCGCCGAGGGGTTCTCCCATATTCATTCCATATCCACCCGTGTCCATGCCTTGTCCGCTTGGCATTTCACATGCCATCTTACCTTGCCTATATCCTGAACCAAACCCACCACCCATTCCCAATCCATGGCCAGATCCGCCTATGACCACTGCCATTGTATTATCTGCTCCCTTCCTACCTCGCCCATATCCTAATCCAAACCCAGATCCGCCCCCACCCATTCCCAATCCGAGGCCAGATCCGCCCCCACCCATTCCCAATCCGAGGCCAGATCCGCCTCTGCCCATTCCCAGTCCAAAACCTAATCCCTTCCTACCTCGCCCATATCCCAATCCAAATCCAGATCCGCGTCCACCTCCTCCCATTCCGAGGCCAAAACCCCTTCCTCCTCCGCCCATGCCTAGTCCGAATCCCCGTCCCCCACCGCCACCGCCCATTCCCACTCCGAAACCTACTCCTTTCCTAAATCCTTGCCCATATCCTATGCCAATTCCAGATCCGCCGCTTCCCACTCCTAGTCCATATCCAAATCCGCCGTCGCCTTTTCCCATTCCGATTCCAACACCGTCTCCGCCGCTTCCCATTCCTAGTCCATATCCAGATCCGCCTCCGCCGCTCCCAATTCCGAGGCCGAATCCACCCTCCCTATACATCTCAACAGGACCTGCATCTTCGAGGCAAACTAGGTGTGGGATTGCTAGATGGCAGATCACATATGTATATCTTTAGTAAATACAATTTAAAGTGTAAAATTCCTTCCTCTTACATTTTTCGGTAAGAATGAAGCATTCTTCTCCGGGATTCACTTGGAATGAATGAACTCTGCCAACACTGCCGAGAAGAAACAAAGCTATGAAGCTTAGGTGCACCACAATTGAAGCCATTCTGAAAGCGAGTCGAAACACCTCAATACTTTGCTTCGCATCTGGCTACCCTTTTTATACTCCGGCTGCACCAATCGGCTTAAGATTAATACCTTGTTTTCACCATTGTTCATTGTCCCAATTTCGTCTGTAATATCACTATGTTAAACATAAACATTTGCCCGATTTTCCGAGAAAACCTAGAATTGAAAATATCCTTTTATGAGCAACAAATTTAAGTCCAGTGTACTTATTTATATTAGCTGCATAAATCCAATTTCCAGCCTTTCTCATTTATTTCGAGGCCTCACGAATGCTTATATATCATGCAAATATCAAACCCAAAATGGGAACGATCGTAGGCAAATCATTTAATCTACTAGTTTCATAACATTTGATAAGATCCAAAGGGTTGAACAGTAGCATTCGAAGAAGCGTCCAATTTCACGGAGCGCGTGCACCGGCGACAATCAATCAGATCGCGGGAAATCGTTAAAGTAATCAGAGTTAGCAGTGAATCCCGGATTCCCGCAACTCGACGCGCAGCTACCGTTCATGCAATCTGGGGGACTCCACCACGTTAATTATATCACGAAGTGTAATGCAGCGCCGGGGGAAATTTTTATAATGTAATGCTAGTTTGAGTTAACTGAGTTAACTTCGAGCGTACGAGTACGAGAAGACTGAAACTTTGAGCAAGTCGCATTGCTCACGTTAATCCTGAAAATTTGGCGTTTAATTGAAATTTTATAGCCTCAAAACCGCCACGGCTGTTATAATTTAATGCGTATGCGGTGTATGGTTATTTTGTTGGAGTAAATAAAACCAGATTTTCAGCCCAAAAGCCATAAAAAGTTTACAATTAAATATTAAATTGGGGAAAGGCTGTTCAAAACGACATACGAGCCATTCGATGTAGCTCCTTATTTATCTCAAATGTTATCGTGTCGGTAATATCTTATTCTGTTCAATTTCTTTAATCCTTCGATCCTATAGGATGGTTGCAGGTTCCGTTACAATTCTTTCACATTTAGACGAAGGCTTTCTTAGGGAGCAAAATAAAGCAAAATTCGTCGGGTCGTTTTTGAAAGATCAGCATTAATATATTCTCCGTAATTATCTGCACATTATTGGAAATTAAACGTAATTGCACAAATGTCATCCTTTCCATCACCGATATCGTTTTATGTAGAACTAAGTCATGATAATATTATGTTTGGATATAGTAAAAATGAACCACTCCGAATGCCCCACATCCGTAAACCACAAAAGTGGCCTGAACGATCATCGTGACAACGTGGGCCCTTCGAGAAAAGCACCAGTTGCAGCCTCACGCTCAAGAAGCAGGACTACTTCTCATCATCGCGGTTGCAATAACTCATCACGTTTGCGTAGAGTATGCGAAGATATACTACAGAAATGATCCTGTGAAGTATGATCTTGACCTACGAAACCTAAACGCGATATATTTATACCTGTAGCACGCTTGATACTTTGTAGACGAATACCTAGAGCCATCTATATGTTTTACAGAGTACAACAGTCGATAACTTTGATATTATTGGCAATCGATATCCTAATATTCTATCATTTTTATATTAAGGATTTTTCAATTATTAAGAGAAAGAACAGTAGTTTTTGTGAGTAGTTTTTGCGTAATTTGTATGAAACAAACATTTTAAAAAGTGTGCTGGTAGTGCTGCGTGGGTCGTATTCACCGCCCATATCCTATTTGACGTCCTAGTAATTAAATTCCGAAATGAAATGAATGCAATATTTTAATCCATTTTCCACCTATTCGCAAAATTCGATATGAAAACTATTTAACCAGCGGAAAAGCGTAAAAACCAAAGTTATTTTTCAATTTCGCAAAAAACGCCCATATAATAACGCCCAAAAATGTAAAACAAACACCGCCGCCATTGCGAAGGCAAGTGGCAAAGCCTCGCAAATTCTCGTGCCCCGCCCAGCGATCTGTTCGAATATAAAACTTGCAGGTCGGCCAAAATCAGTAGCAGTAGATCATCGGACTGTTGAGCTTTGGGTTCAGGTGGGCCAGCCTAACTTGACAACCCTTGCGCACCAGTCGCTCCCGGCAGTCCGACAGGTCCCTGAACATTAAAAATTTTAATTCAAAATGCTCTGCTTATTATTTTACTTAAAATAATAATTTTCATCCATTAACCTATTTCGACACGTTGTTCGCGCGTCAACTAATGGGAGAGGAGGTTTGTAATTCGATAAAAGGTCCAATTCTCTAGTGTTAATTTTTTAGTAGTAGTAGTAGTAGTTTTAGTAATGGCTGATTTTAGTATTGCCTCAGAAGGAACACTAAGCATTTCAATCTTTTTTGTATTCATGAACCAGAAAATCCTAGAGGTGAGCGATCAAATAATGCTCATCATAATGGGCATCCGCAGCTAACACCAATATTTTCTCTGGGGAATGTTCACTCTCAGAGCAACAATCTTCCACGTCGTATACTGCGTTAACTTGAGGCACTCGTTGACTGCCTACTATGGTTACATTCCGTGACTTTGCGGCCCATATCGAATGTTGTGGTTCCGTTCGTCGACAAACTCATGAAAATCTCCTTATCTTTCTCCACTTAAACGTCAAAATAACAACGCGCGACTATAGCCGAGGAACGCACCTTAACTTTCTGCTCGCCCTCTCGGCTTACCCCGTAGAGTCTCTTGATAAAACAACAAATTTTCTGGTCTTAAACGAAAATCCATACTCTAAAGAACCCGCGACTAGATCAGCCGCTGACCTAGCGGTCGGTGCCCTTATCGCTCCTCAATATCCCACTGGAGTAGGTCCATATCTCAGGCATCTCTGCACTCTCATGGGCACGTTCTGAAGCTTGGTGAAAAAGCCTCCCTCCCAACTATGAGGTTTTAAGCTTATCCCAAACTCGCACTTCTCAGATTCGAATGCCCAAAAGAGCACAAAAGCCGAGGGTATTTGAGCACACTTACTACGGCGCACTCCATTGTCAGTTAATTTAAAACTCGAGCTCTAGCTCCAATGTTTCATTAAATTGAGCTCCTGAGATTGCCTGAGACCACCACTGCGCTAGGGCCCCAATACTTCAAAGCGCTAAGTCCGGATAAAAATCATCATCATCCATTACCGTCGGCATCACTTATCCGTGTACGAAAGTTATTGCAAATCAGTGTAAGATCCAGCTAGTAAATTAAGTAGGCTCTATAATACAATAGTTTTTGTATATTACTTGCCATTACCATGTGATACCAACTCAATTGTCATCTATGGGTCAAAGTAAACTCGCAGCTAATGTTTTAAACCGCCTCAATCACGCAGTACAATAATACTCCTACGCAATTTTTACGTAATATTTATAATAACATTGTCTTAATACATAACTTGTTGCCAATGCCCACATAGGTAAATATAACACCATCCGTCCAACGAAGCCCAATCTAATAAACGATGTCAGTCATATGGATTATATGGCAGTACCATCTATAACATACAATACACTGTATAGTGGGAATAAGTAATTTGTAACAAAAGCACGTCCCTCGACGAGGATGAGATTCGAACTCACGCGGGCAGAGCCCATTGGATTAGCAGTCCAACGCCTTAACCACTCGGCCACCTCGTCTGTACAACAGCCAAGTAATAACACCGTTTAACGCGCCTATCATATCAACATTTTCTCTCCCAGATTGTTAGCACAGCAAATTTATGCTTAACAGCAAACAACTTGTTGAACACAACATTTAATACAATTCCGGCCGTTTTCCACGAGTTTACAACTTCATTTACATGTGGCAATAAATTCAAAGACAACGTTCCACGTAATCGGTTGAAATGGCGATGCCGCGAACCCATAGTTCCTAATGTTTATTATATTATTGTATCAACATCAAATATATCAAATATAATATTATGCTTACTCACTGTTCAATCTTGAAATTATTTTAACATATCTTCAATTTTAGTCCACGTCATATGACTTTGTGTGTTTCCCGGTTAAATCGATACCAACATTTGATGATGATCAAGCAATATATTTGAAAACGCTGGTCCTAAGAATACCACGGACTGCAAATTTGGGCCAAGTGGAAGAAAATTATTAGCAATCGAGTAATTAAAATCGACTCCATAGTTTTTAAGATTGAGGCTCATCAAAGCAATCGATGGAAGCTCATCAGGATCATGGTGCTGCACTCTGGAAAGAATGGTGTCGTCAGGGCCGTGTTTCTGTGCACGACCAAAGGAAATGTTGTTCATAGCTTTACGATGCTAAAGCATTTGATTGTTTATATTGTTATATATAATGATCAATTTTGTTGTATTGAATGCCGAGCCTTTCAAAAATCTCTGTAAGAAATTTATTTTTTATCAAGTATCAACCTCAGAAATGCCATCAAATATTTATACAAACTTAGCTAAAGGATACCAATAATAAATCAATCAACTATAATTAATTATAGGGTGATTTAAATTAGTGACAAATTCTCTGCTTTGTCCGTGAAGATTAGGGAATCAACTCAGAATATCTCTGTCATAGTTTTCGGCCTAGAACTTTATCGCAACGTTGTTCTAATAATAATTTATTACAACAGTAATCTATCGCTTCCTGTCTCAATAGTTTTTATTGACAATTATGCCTGTTTTCTCGCATAATTAATATCAGTAGAAATCACGCGACTGATGGTGTTAATGCTCGCGGACAAAAAATTATAATGCGGTTTGGAGCAGTTAAATATATGTATTTGGTTTACTTAACAAAAGACAAAAATCTCAAACTAAATTCACTCATTTACTCGACGCCTCTGTCAATCGGCAATCAGTTGTTGAACGAGAACTTTCATCCCTTGTACTTAAACACATGCACGCCAATAACATCTGGAACCTATGTTTAAGTGTCCCTTGACTTAACTCTATACACACTCACACATTGACCCTGCACACCGATATATATACGACCTTACATTAATCATATATAATGAAATTATTATATAAACGTCATAGATTAGTATGGCTTTTGTAATGACCTAGTATCTGTATTGATGAATAGATACTAGCTACTCATCAATTGTACTCTTGTACTTTAAAATATTCATACTTAATTAATTCTAATTCGTGGTCAAGTTCAGTTCGATACGCTAACACAGAAACCATGAATTTGTAAGTATTTCAGTATTAGTTGTTCCAGTAAACTTCACAAAATTTCTGGTCTTTTTTGAAGCTTCCAGCTGATGCATTCTGGAGTTTTCTGCAAACGCATAGCATCTGGTTTACGATGTCTATATTGTCGGGAGCCGTATCAGAACTCGCATTAAATAGTTGATTTGCACAAAACTTTATCGAAAACTAAACGGCGCATATCGTGAACCCCCATACCTCTCCCTCCCCTTGTAAGGTGAAGCATACCCTGTGGAAAATTACTGAGAGGCTCTCGCGAGGATGAATCTGACCGCTCCCAATAGTCTTATTGTTTCGGGTGACCAACAGAGGGATGGCCGAGGCTGCTGGACGCGAGGCAAGATTTACATATAAAGACGAGCCAATTAATTGGCGAAGTCGGTGATCAGTTAGTTGCCGTCACGCCACCTCCGCCCCGAGTTCAACGTGGCTATCTCCGCCCTGTAAGTCTGTTCAGTTTTATTTATTATATAAAAATTTCGTCAATGTCCTTTTCGTGTTGAACTTAATTTGACCTGGTCACCAACCGGTAAGTCGTGGGCGCGCCAAGCGAGTTACTTTGTTCTACCTCCACAATCTATGCGACCAAATCCTCCAGGTTTCGTTTTCTGTACACGTCCTCCCTGATTCGTAAACATTTTCAAAATAATCAAGAAGCTACAGTTTACGAACCTTGCAATATTAATGTATATCACTTAATAAATAACTAATAGAAATAGATTAAATACATCACGACACAAGCGTTGGTTAAAATGGACAGATAAATACTGAAATTTTAAGTCTAAAATTAAAGGTTCTTCTACGTACGGGTGAAATGGTAAAATCGGTTATGAATTCGCGCGATTTTGATCAATGCGTCTCTTGGGAAGTCGTACAGACTGGAGCAGTTTTTAAAAATATACGAATGTAGTGTTTTTTTATTATAACTTCTTCTGGTGTCTAAAATAAAATAGTAAAATTAAAATAATTAATGTGTATTACTTGAAAGCCAAGCAACACTTACAGAATAAACATATCGCTTAACTTATATTCGCCCAAATATATGGTGCTATTCCGTATTTGAGTAAATTAAAAATATAGAGTTAAGACGCGTGCCATTGTGCCAGGAAAACATGTGCATGTTTGTGTCCCGATAAAATTCAAACTGGAAATACTAGTAATGAATAGATAGCTTGTCTAAAATGTTGTATCTTGCAAGTTGTTTGTGGCTAACATCCCACCCTGCTTATCGAGACGAGGTGGCCGAGTGGTTAAGGCGTTGGACTGCTAATCCAATCGGCTCTGCCCGCGTGAGTTCGAATCTCATCCTCGTCGTAGAGAACTTACTTTTGTTATAAATAATTACTTGTACAGTGCTGGAGGTACTCTAGGACAGGAGACCCATGGGCACAATTTTAGCTGTTAAAATTCTCAAATATTGTGTACGTATTTCAATATGCAATTGTGTCCATAGCAGACCAACTCCATTCCATTACAATAAAATCAATAAATATAAGCAATGTGGTATGCTTGGACCAAAGCCTATTGTTTGAAAAGATCTCACTTCAAACGGTTCGATACAAAAAAGATGTCCAGCCGACTGATTTTCCTGGCCGAATCCTATCTAGATCGTAGTATTGAATTTCATACCAATGCTAAATGGAACTCCTTGGCGCTCGCTCCCCACTCCTGAAACATTCACTCAACAAGTGCCACCAGCCGCTAGTGCTACGGCCATTAACTCCTAGCCTTGCTAATATCATAAATTGGATTCGTTGGTTTCGTTAGAACAATACATTCTACGAAAGCAAAGCTTTGGCAAGCTTTGGCAATTTCAAGTAACATAGTAATCGCAAAAATTCAAAGTTTAATGTGGTGTTGCTTTGAGCATGTGGCCATTGTCACCATTTTATGCATTAAGATAATATTATTATAAATAAAGGAACCATTTTTTAACTGTGATGGGCGAGAAATTAACGTGTTTTGCTTGATCTCTTTCTTCTTATTAATATCATTATGTGTGTTTTATCACGGTGGCGTTGCCGTTGGCATGGCTGCGACGAGCAACGGAAGACGGCCGTTACTAAGGCAACCTTTGTGATAACAGAGGCTGTCCAATTTGAGTTCTTATTTTCAATTCCGGTACCTATCAAGAGTAGTTGGCTTTATAAAATATAGCTGATTTCTCTACGACTGCACCTGTGCCCTATTTATACGTCCCTAACATCGCGGGCGATAACAATATGCATATATTATACCGAAACAATGATACAACATTAATTCTCAATCAGTAACTATTCAAAACGTTGCAAATATACTCGGACCAACAAGGTTTAGTGTTCATTGCGCAAGAACATAGTCACCATCGAATACACAGCTCTCAAAACCTAAAAAGCATTAGTAATGATTTTGCTTCGTTCGCAGCAACCTAATCAAACTTACCAAGAAAGCCATTTCGTTTCTATAGACCGCATAGTTCACCAGGGGGAGCACCATTCCTTTGCATAGATTACTATTCATGAACATTAAGAACTTTGCGCTTCCGATATCGCAATTCCAATCTATTGCGTAAACGTTGCTCTTTGAAACTCTTGTAATATTCATTTCACATTAAACAATTTACCCATTAATTTGTGGTTTGTTTACTTACTAATCTGTTAATTTCCTCGCCGATTAAACCACACAGAAATGTCCCAATGCGATAGAACGTGAGTAGTGGCGCAGACACGTACAATTAAGACTGATACCTAATTCATCAATTGTACTCAATTGTACAGATACTAGGTCATTACAAAAGCCTTATTAATCTATGACGCTTACGTAATAATTTCATTATATATGATTAATGTAGGGTCGTATATATATCGGTGTGCAGTGTCATGACACTCATTGTTTTATGAGTGTTTATGAAGGTTGTCTTACAGCAACGCCACCGTGATAGAACACACATAATGATATTAATAAGAATAAAGAGATCAAGCAAAACACGTTAATTTCTCGCCATCGCAGTTAAAAAATGGTTCCTTTATTTATAATAATATTATCTTAATGCATAAAATGGTGACAATAGCCACATGCTCAAAGCAACACCACATTAAACTTTCAATTTTTGCGATTACTACTAGCGATTCCGTAGAATGTATTGTTCTGACGAACCAACGAATCCAATTAACGATATTAGCAATACTAGGAGTTAATGGCCAACATAATTTCAGGAGTGGGAAGCGCCAAGGAGTTCCATTTAGTATTGGTATGAAATTCAATGCTACGGTCTAGATAGGATTCGGCCAGGAAAACCAGTCGACTGGACATCTTTTTTCTATTGAAGCGTTTGAGAGTGAGATCTTGTCAAATCATAGGCTTTGGTCCAAGCATACCACATTGCTTATATATTTATTGATTTTATTGTTATGGAATGGAGTTGGTCTGCTATTACGTATATTGTACCTTATCTTATATTGGAAACAAATCCATATTGAAATACGTACACAATATTTGAGATTTTTAAGAGCTAAAAAGTGTGCCCCATAGGTCCTAGAGTACCTCCAGCACTGTACAAGTAACTTATAATAAAGGCACGTTTCCTCCGACGAGGATGAGATTCGAACTCACGCGGGCAGAGCCCATTGGATTAGCAGTCCAACGCCTTAACCACTCGGCCACCTCGTCTCGATAACCCGAGGGGATGTTAGCCACAAACAACTTGCAAGATACAACATTTTAGATAATTCCGCCAACTTCATCTACAAAGCATCAAATTATGCTTGAAATATTACGGAATATTGAGTTGGAAGTGGTGGTTTTATGTAAAAACACTCAATATCGATTTGTCAGGCAAATTCGAATAGTTTTACAGTTGAGCGTAATGGGCGCTCGCGAGTCTTACCCTACTCTGGTATAATGGACACATGGGAGTTGCTGGGAATACCGCTGCTGACCGCGCGGCAATGTGCTCCCCCAATGATGCCCCTCACCCGGGAATCGCCGCTCCCGTGCGGGACTGCAAAATCTTTGCGGGAAATGCGACTTGGTAGAGACGGAGATTGGAACACCCGCCCTGTGGATGTTTTTACCCTTCTAACTGACGCGGGGATGCCGTTCTACAGTAACCCCTCTCACTATCAGCAAGTGGCCATGTGCAGATTGCGCATGGGTCATGCCCGAGCGATGCACTCGCTTTTGCTGACATGGACCCAGAAGCCTGCTTGTACCCAACCACGCACTAGTGTTGCTCGTCCTACGTGCTAAGAGTATCCGTGTGTAGTTGGGTTACAATCGGTGTTATTTATTTATATGTTGTGCTGTTGTCTGTCAAATACTGTATGATATCTATATGTTATATGTTAAGTGAATCTTTATTATATCTAGATAGAATATTTGTTATATAGTATATATTTATTATGCTGTTTATATATGTAAATTGTTTATTTATATATTCTTTCGTAAACGCGGGGAGGGAGGCTTTATAAAATCTAGTCAGAATATTTATTATTCTTGCGCGGTGTCGATGAATGCTGAAACTTGAAAACTGGAAGGCGACAATCGTCTCGGGGTATTCTTCCCCTAGGTGCAGCCAGCCGCTCTCAAGCTCCTACAACTATCTTGAGCCAAACGCACTTGAGTCCGATCTAAGATAGAATTAAGTTATAGGCCACACTCAGTCATCAACAATCATATAGTATTTATTAATTGTGCTATACATATGTGTAGAGTATTTATTTATACATTTTTTGTCAGAGTATTTATAGGCCTTCTGTTATCGTTTCATTCTCCACGCTTTCACTCGAATCCCGCAAGATGCCCTAAGTTGGCGATGCGGAGGGGGCGTACTGATAGTGTAAACGGCTACAACCTTATCGAGAGGGATGTTTATAGTGGGTGAGGAGACTTGCACGCTCGCAAATGCGAGCATACTTCAAGTTACACACTCCGCCATTATGCGTTTTTAACCCTATGAAAAAGGCCATAATTAAACAAAAGCAGGCGTTCATCGACGAGGATGAGATTCGAACTCACGCGGGCAGAGCCCACTAGATTAGAAGTCCAACGCCTTAACCACTCGGCCACCTCGTCTCGGTGCCCGCGGGCGGAGCTTATAATTAGGAACAACCAACTTGCAAGAATATCATGGTTGCCGTTCCTTAATATCAAAAAGCTAAAATCTTCAAATTATGCTTTATAGGAAGCTGTCACGATATTATAAATATTGCCAACACTACTGTTACTGCGAAGAGATTTTCGCTAGAAACAGTATTGGTCATGTTCTGGGATTCAGCATAATTCATTTCATTGATACATACTAGTTTTTTAATCGTGCGCCCCAATCCATGCCAGATAGATAATTATTAATATTTATTTAGTTTGATGGATAGAGAAGAGTGGACGGAGTAATAAAATGGATTTGGTTGTGTCAACACTTGAAGTTAACTTTTTTGAAAGATTGATATTGATTGATAAGTCGATATTGGAAGTTTAATGATGGTGAATTTATTTGCGATGTTAACCTGTTCTAAAGAAACGCAAGTGATGTGACATCATTATTTTGCTTGTATGTGTCGCGTATTCCGCTTCCGTTGCCATGGTTACTAACGATATTAACAATGTCGCTCGGTTGAAGTCGATTGCCATCGTATATTACAAGCTTTACCGAGGCAGTTGACAAATCTCAACCTTGTTACCATGGTATTTAATGTTATTAGCAATGCCATTCGGTTGAAGGACTAACCGGCATGTCACTAGCTGGTTACTGGTATCATTTTTTTAAACTCACACTATTACAACTCTCTGAGTAGAATGTGTTACTCACATGTATGATACTCAACCATCGAACGCTATGGCGTTGCACATTCAAATTTTACGCGTTGAAAATTAATATTAATTTAATAAAAGGACTGTTCGGATAACCAAGTGGGTAAATACTCCCCATTGTTAATTTTGTCGGAAATCTGATTTAATTATTATGTTCATATGTTATTAATTATGAGTCTATAATTCTTATCGCAATTATGCCTATGTGAATTTTTAGATACAGACCTTAGATTAGTATATTTTCAGTAATGACCGTCTATCTATTCATTAGTAGTATTTCCAGTTTGAATTTCATCGAGACACAAACATACAAAAGTTTTCCTGGCACAATGGCACGCGTCTTAACTATTTTTTAAATTTACTCAAGTACGGAATAGCACCATATATTTGTGGCGAATATAAGTTAAGCGATATATTTATTCTGTAAGTGTTGTTTGGCTTTCAAGTAATACACATTAATTATTTTAATTTGACTATTTTATTTTAGACACCAGAAGAAGTTATAATAAAAAACACCACATTCGTACATTTTTAAAAACTGCTCCAGCTCCCCAAATATGACTGAATCTAGAAAGCCCTCGTCTGTACGACTTCCTAAGAGACGCATTGATCAAAATCGCACGAATTCATAACCGATTTTACCATTTCACCCGTACATAGAAGAACCTTTAATTTTAGACTTAAAATTTCAGTATTTATCTGTCCATTTGAGCCAACGCTTGTGTCGTGATGTATTCAATCTATTTCTATTAGTTATTTATTAAGTGCTATACATTAATATTGCAAGGTTCGTAAACTGTAGCTTCTTGATTATTTTGAAAATGTTTACGAATCAGGGAGGACGTGTACAGAAAACGAAACCTGGAGGATTTCGGCGCATAGATTTTGGGGGTAGAACAAAGTAACTCGCTTGGCGCGCCCACGACTTACCGGTTGGGGACCAGGTCAAATTAAGTTCAACACGAAAAGGGCATTGACGAAATGTTTATATAATAAACAAAACTGAATAGACTTACAGGGCGGAGATAGCCATGTTGAACTCGGGGCGGAGGTGGCGTGACGGCAACTAGCTGATCACCGACTTCGCCAATTAATTGGCTCGTCTTTATATGCAAATCTTGTCTTGCGTCCAGCGGCCTCGGCCACCCCTCTATTGGTCATCCGAAACAATAAGACTATTGGGAGCGGTCAGATTCATCCTCGCGGGAGCCTCTAAGTAATTTTCCACAGGGCATGCTACATCTTACAAGGGGAGGGAGAGGTATGGGGGTTCACGATATGCGCCGTTTAGTTTTCGATAAACTTTTGTGCAAATCAACTATTTAGTGCGAGTTCTGATACGGCTCCCGACAATATAGACATCGCAAACCAGATGCTATGTGAAGAAGAGTCCGTACTGGCGACGTGATGTGATTAGAATCGCGAGTGGCGGAGCTGCGGTATTAACAATTAAGTCGCAACCGCTGTTAATGATTTGGGGTGCAGAGATGCACTTGAGTAGGTAGAGATGTTGGCGTGTATTCAAGATGCGTTCGCTCTGCTGGTTGGCGACAATCTGCCTTAAAACTAAGGCTAAATACTAAAGCTGACTAAAAAGACTAACGCTAGTGGGGATGAGGGTAAAAAGGTTCTATACATTGGTGGGGTGGACAATTAATCCACGTTTGTTGAGGTGGGGAATATCCCCTAACCATAGCAGAATTTAATCTGACAATTGCTCAACAATCCACGGATTATCACAAATAGCATTTGTACTTCACACGAAAGTTCTTCGCATAAGGTGTGCCTGCATTTCGAGTGACAATTAAACGCGTGAATTACAATGAAGAACGGACCTTCAACATTGCTGAAGCTTCAAGGCAAACGGGGTATTGCATACCGAGGAAAAATGATATTGTCTGAAAGATATGGACATGGTGATAGCTCAAATGTCGCCTCTAAGGGGACTGTTTGCGCTCCGATATTAGGTGCGAACAGGTTTATAATCCTGCACTATCCGTCCTAAGTTACTTAGAGGCCTGTAACTACCGCATGCAAAATAATGAACACGTTTGAGGCAAAATTGCACTGTTTATTGCGGGAAAGTTTAGAGTCCCCCGAAGACAGTCGGGATTGCTGTAGTGACTCCCGGCACGCGAGCGGATAACTTACTGCACCCTCGGTGCAATCTGACTAAGAAGTGACTTTACTCTAAAAAAAAAACAAAAGCTTAAGTACAAAAAGGAGAGTGGGTTTTCTCCATCACCAATAATCGGCGAGCACAGCTTCCGACCAATGCCTTCGCTTCCCGACTCAACCCCTTTGTTTAGCTTGCGATACTCGAACTGAGGTGACTCTCTTTAAGTCGAGCGGTTCTGAAGTTCCAACCGGCACGCGTATTTACGAATGAACACTCTGTCTTACCAGCTCGTGGCACTCGTTCCCTAAAAGTACAAGCAAGCTAAGCCTAAGATCGCTTGCAGTAATAACACGTGCATAGAGTACAAACAACTCTTACTTAAGCACAACAAAGGAATACCCAAATTGGGTATATATGCGCTCGCCTCGGCGCACCGGAATGTTCGATCTAATAACAGAAAATCTATAAATCGATTACGATCGATTAACAAAAGAAATCGTGCTTAATGAGCGAGAACGATCGTAAGGCTAAAATACCTAACTGAGAGCAATACAAACAACTAAATAAAGTTTTTGATACGTCAGCACACGTGTGCGGTCCTCTCGACGCGCCAGAACGCGTGATTTCGTGCTCTAAGTCTTAACAACCAAAAATTCGAGCGCTTAAACTACCATACATTAAAACAAACGAAACATTTGGATTCAAACAAAATCCGCTGGCGTCACCAATGCGTCGCCCTTCTGGGTGGCCACGACAGGGACAGATGTCGATGCACTAGTTTCAGATTAAGCGGCGAGCAAATCGAGTTGACATAAGGAAAGTCAACCAACTCAACCAGTCGCCAGGCCGCAACAATTGCAGTCTCTGTGCACGTAGTCGGGATGGAGCAAATTATCTTTTCAATAATGGACAGTTCGTTTAATGAACTCTCCGATTGTAGGGATTAAATATTAATATTTTGTATTTTTCTACGATGTTGTAACGTTTCTACATTAGTCACGTCACGTCACGTAGAACCGATTGTGAACAAGAAGGTTGCTATGGTTCAATTTATCGCCTGTTTGGTACGGCACACTATAAAAGAAAGAGTAGCAATATAACCAGATAACTATACTGGCGGTTAGTTCTCACGATCAATAAATTCCTTTCATTCGATTTAATCTCCCGCGGAACATTTTATTTACACTTGGCCACCCGTCTCATGTCTTATCAGTATACTAACAACTCTGGGATCTATAAAAACCAGAATATTTAGTTATTCTGCATCACATAGCCAAAATATGTTACTAGAGGCACTTTGTATGCTGTTCCTTCTACCGACGGGTAAGTAAATGCCAAAAAACGATATGTAGTAACTAATCTAGAAGAGAATTAACTGCAACGCAATATTATGTTCCCATTTAGTGGTTCTGTCGTGCTATCGAGACCAATTTCAATGCAAGAACGGCAATTGTATAAATCGTAGTTCCCAATGCCAGTACGGCGATAACTGTGGTGACAACAGCGATGAAGAAAATTGTGTATGTAAAAATGGGCCATCCTGTTATAGAGCTCCACCTTCTTGTCCCATAGGCCAATTCCTTTGTTCATCCGGCACGTGCATTCCAAAAAATTGGGAATGTGACGGAGATTTCGATTGTTCAGATTTGTCTGATGAACACAGCAACTGCAGTAAGTAAAAGGGTCAAAATTTAATTATTACACATTGGTGACTCTCATTTGGTGCCTCCTAGCCACACGAACTTGCGACCCATATCAATTCACGTGCGATAATGGCGTTTGCATCGACGCCGCGTTGAAATGCAATGAAAGAAACGACTGTGGGGATAACTCCGACGAAGCTGTGTGCCAAATCATCATATCAGGCAAGAACCATTCCGAGGATTGTCGAGACGGGTACAAATGCAAAGACGGTACGTGCATCCTCCTCCCAGCTGTGTGCGACGGTACCCCAGATTGCCCTGACGGCAGCGACGAAAGTGTTCATTGCACAAACTCGTGTAATAATAACAAATGTGACCATAATTATATGCCAACGCCCAAAGGCTGTCTCTGCACATGTAGACGTGGGTACCATCTTGGAGGGGATGGGCTCAGCTGCGTTGACATATTGGAATGCTCCCAGGATCCTCCGGTGTGCAGTCAAGTGTGCAGCGAGTCGGAAGGCTCCTTCTCCTGCAAGTGTTTCAAGGAGTTCACGATGCGATTCGATAAAATCATCTGCAAGAGTGAAGGGGAACCAATGGCGGTCTACTACGGGGTGAGGAATGAGATCAGGAAGTACACGCCGGCCAGGAGGAATCTACACGTGGAGTATGTGGATGTATCGGGGAATATTACCACAATGGATGTGGACGTCTCCTCTGGGGTGCTTTATTACTCAACTGAAGGAGCAGAGGACCTTCACCAGTTGACATTGGCCAATAGGACGAAGAAAACTATCGCGCACATTGGTCAAACCCGTCAGGTGGCTGTTGATTGGATAACTAAGAACGTTTATGTTACCACGACCATTCTCGACAAAGTAGCACAAAGAGAACCGATCGAAATCAATCAGATACAAGTTTGCAACTTTGCGGGAAGAAACTGTGCGGTTGTCATGGAAGCAACTACCAGGATGTGTGCCCTTGCGGTGGACCCTATTAACAAGTACCTGTTCTACTCGACGAAATGCGACGATGGAAATTCAACCGATCATGTTGGTACCGGAGATGTTCGATTGTACCGTGTCGGATTAGATGGGGGCTTCAAGAGTGAAATAGCTGCATTCAATCATTCAATCACTGATATCGCCGTAGACTATCGCCAGAAATTCGTTTACATAGCCCGAGCGTCCACCATTGATCGCGTGGATTACAATGGCGTGAAAATTACGAACATCGTGGGCTCCTTGAAACGAATCAAGGGGCTGAATATCTTCGAGGATCAGTTGCATTTTCTAACAGAAGCTGGTTTGGCCATGCACAAATGTCGATTATATGGGGATTCTCGTCGATGCACCAGTTTTCGTCTAAGCGCTGATTATACGAATGTGTTTGCGATTGCGCAAGCAACTCGGCAGACTCCAGGAGGGAATGCGTGCGCGAATTATAATTGTAGTCATATTTGTGTGCCCAGTGCTAGTGGGGCCACTTGTCTTTGCAAAGATGGAAGGAGGGTCGGCGAAGAGTCTGATTGCAGGGTGTGATTTTATGGATTTTATGTTGTATTTTTGCGTTAGTGCACACGTATTAAATATTGTGTTAGTCACTACTAGTTAGTGTTTAATAACTACTTTCCGGAATTTTGGAAACAATTAATTACAATCCTTTAGATTTAATTGTAGGCGGCGCATGCGGCGATTACTCGGTTGTCGCATCCACGGCGACGATGTTAACCTCGATGAAATTTCAACGATTCAGTCGCTCTAGGGATGTCGCAACGTAAAAAAGTATCGATATATATCGAATCGACATATTTTGGAAATATCGTTATCGATATATAAAATTTTCAAATTAATTATCGATAAATCGATATATCGGCCGCTCCGTTTAAAGT
>JARRAA010011146.1:0-18868 GCA_030557295.1 Ecitodaemon sp. MM-2014 | reverse complement strand
TGCGTCATACCTCCGCTATTTAGCAGTACCGCCTCTGCTTCAACAAACACGGCCGCTAAGTACCGCCCCCACGTGTCTCTCCTTGACGACTCCCACACAAGAGTGCGGGCGTTGCACGCGCCAAGAAACCGCCAACGGTTGTGGAAGCTGTGGAATTAGTACGTCCAGATCAGTTGAATTAAAGGGACGACCAGGAGGGAGATAGATGGAGCAGATAGTGATGTTCAGCGAGAATGCCAAACGAATCGCTATTACCTGGAGCGCTGTTTGGAGAGGTACAGCAGTAGCCGCACAGTCCCCTAGAACCAACAGGGCGACCCCATCCTTGGCTCTACGGTCCCGTACGTCGTCCTGTCGGAAACAATGGTACCTGCGGAGACTAAAGTTTCGTGACTTTAATAAATGTGTCTCCTGAAGCGCAACACAAAAGGGGGAAAACTCCTTCAGCAGAAACTGTAGATGTGGCAGCTTTGTCACTACCCCATTACAGTTTCACTGAAGTATGTTTTTCATTAAATTGAACAAAATTGGTATTGTTACCCATAATTAAAATATGAATAATATTAAATAAATTATATCGACACGATGACTAGAAATTAAATATAAAATGTTAAAATATAAGAATATATTAATGAAATAAGAATAAAAGCAAAAACGCAAGCTTAGAGTCAGAGGGAGCCTTTCCGGTTCTTAGAACCGGGTGGTCGCCCAGGCCCTCCCTTCTTCTTTGCCTGCGTTATGTCCACGGTGACCTGGGACGTATCCAGCCCCTCCGTGGAACCTCCAAGTTCCGACCTCTTCCGCTTCTCCGTCGTGGAGGCGGTAACGCCGGCATGGGCCTGCGCTTTATCAGAATCAGCCCGGACTGGTGCTGACTTGTCATCGGTTTTCGCCGGCGCTTGCGAACTAGCCAGAGTTGGTTCGCTTCTAATAAATTTGCCAAGCAATGGACAGAGTTGCTTGACCATCTCGTTAATGTCGGAAGAAGAATTTGGTTTCGCGGCCGTCGCGTAGGACACACGCGCGCGATTGTCCTGGGGGATAACCTTGCGTTTTGCGTCAAAGTACGACAGCTTCTCGCGATCACGCACTTCCTGTATTACCTGTGTGGGCCATTACAATTCACACATGTAATAGGCTTTTCACATTGACTGCCTTCGTGGGGTGCTTTGCCGCAAACGCACAGTTGCTCAGACACACGCCTTGAAGATGTATGCCCAAACTTCTGGCATTTGAAGCATCGCATGGGTGCTGGGACATATTCGCGTACAGGAAGCGAGTGGTAACCAGCTGTTATATGCGCTGGTACACTGGGTGAATTGAACGTGCAAACATGGAGAGGGCTGTAGACCAGCTCTTCACCCTTGTGCGTCTTCATTCTCCGCATTGCCACTACGCCTTGATGCGTAAGGTTCTCCACAATCTCTTCCAACGAGCAGTTCAATAGGTCTCTACAGTAAATCACACCTCTAGAGGTGTTTAATGTGGTGTGTGGGACCACAGAGACATCCATCTCCTGAAATCTAGAGATTCCGAGGAGACGCACTGCTTGTTGCTTTGAAGATACTTCCACCAACAAACCCGACTTAACTTTTCGCACCGACTTAACCCTCCCGATCAAATCGTATAAAACTTTATGAATGACGAAAGTGCTGACTTTGAAGAAGTCCCCGTCATTCACCCTTTTCACCACGAGGAACCGGGAGTTCCGCGCGCTTCCTTGTGCCGCGTCATTTTTTCGCGAGGTTGACTCCTCAGTCGTTTGGGGGTTTACGTTTTCCATACGAGTCCCACGAGAAGGGAAGAAATAAAGGTCACCCGTGAGCAGTGCTCCCTTACTCACGGGAAGGCAACATACAACCACGGTAAGGTAAGGGAGCACTGCCAACGGGTGACCTTTAGTTCTGCCGTACTCGTGGGACAATTATTTTATCCGAAACAAAAACTATAGCTGGCGCAAGCCATCTCGCCACCACCGGCAGTGACGTCCGCCACCGCTCCAGCGGAGAAGCGGAAAGTCGGTTCTAAGAGATTCCTCGGATGGGCTGAATGCGTCCTAGTCCCCCTATGATTTTAGAATGGAGCCGAAAAAGAAGGGCGGACCCGGGCGTCCGCCAGGTTCGAAGAACCGGAAGGAGTCCATCTGACTTCAAGATAACGTTTTTCTTTATTTTATTTATTAATTTTTCAAATTTTAACTCTATTCTAGTAATTGTATTGTCTTAGTTTATTACCCTTTTTCTAAATTCTAAATTAAAAACGGGCAACATATTTTCATTATTACAAATTTCATGGAGAATATTCTTCAGCGGAAAAGTAACGGTGTAGTTGCAAAACTGCCTCATTTGCAGTTTCTGCTGAAGGCGTTCTTCCCCTTCTGCCCTTCAGGAGACACATAGAGGGTCGAAATTTCAGTCTCTGCAGATACCGCTGTCTTCGGCAAGACGACGTACGGGACCAAAGAGTCAAGGGCTGCGTCGCCGTATTGGTTCGGAAGGACTGTACGGCTACTTCTGTACTTCTTCAAACACCTCTCTAGGTAGTAGCGATTCGTTTGGCGTTCCCGTTGGAAATCACTGTCTGCTCCATCTATCTACATCCCGGTTGTCCCATCAATTTAGCTGATCTGGACGTACTCTTTCCACAGCTCCCACAACCATGGCTGCTTCTTGGCGATTTCAACGCCCACTCTCTTATGTGGGGGTCATCGAGGAGTGCCGCGTGGGAACGGGACTTGGAGGCAATGTTTGAGGATGCTGAAGCGGTACTGATAAATAGTGGAGGTATGATGCATTTTAATTCTGCAAACGGCGGGGAATCAGTGATTGATTTGAGTATCGTCGGAGGCTGCAATGCGTATGATGTGGGCCTTGTTCCTACAGTATTCGCTCAGCGACCACTACTCCATTCTGGTCAGCACTGGCATCCCCAAAACCAAGGGTCACCGTCCCGTGAATTGGAACCTCAATAAGGCCGACTTGGACTTGTTCCAGGAGTCCTTCGAGGTTCCAACACTTCCGTCCGATGCAAACGAGTCCGTGTCCCCGTTTTCCAAGGCCGTCCTTAGTCATAGCTCGTCGTAGCATTCCGAAAACGTCGGCCGGACGACAGCCGCGATGATCTGTACCGTGGTGGGATAAACATTGTGCCGATGGCATCGCTAAGCAAAAACACTCGTATAACGTGTTCAAGCGGTGTCCATCGACCGCAAACCTCGTCGAGCATAAAAAATGCAGGGCCATGGCGCAGAATAAACGTGCGCACAGGGAGGAGTATGTTTCGTCACTCTCGTCTTCGACGTGTCCTTCGGAAAAGTGGCGTAAGATCTGTGCGGATTTTGGTCCCAAATCCTCCCCTATGTTGTCCCACCTCGTGGATAACGGCAACATAGTGACATCTCCAGCAACCATGAATGAGCTATTAGCGACGCGGCTTGCTAGCAATAGTGCTTCTTTTTCACCCACACCATCAGTTTCTCCATCTTTTTATGGAGAGAGGTTCGTGGCTTAGAAATTGTAACGCCATTAGCTAGCGTTATACCCTTTACCAACTCCTGCTGTTTAAGCACAGTACATATCATTGATGTGCTATGGCCCTATATTCGCGCCAAGTCTGTTGCTCGCAGACGTTGTTCATGTTTTCCTATGATTTCACGCTTTAATTCAATAGAAAACATCGTCTTCTTCGGACCCATGCTTATAAAAATATAAAATGTACTATAATGTACCTATAAAATTTGATCAAACGTTACCATTTGTTTTATATTTAAATAGAGTGAAGAGTTTAGAAACTCTACTTTTACGCAGTTCCATGGGTTGGAGATACAAATAGTGCAAAGTTTCTGATATTTATGAACATTAACTTACGTAAGGAAATGGAATTGCCGCTTGGAAATTAGGCAGTCTATTCCAATCAACTGGTTATGTTGGTAATTCAATCATTCCAGTCGGTTAGTTTGAAAATCCGTGTTCTGTTTATGTTTTCAGGTTTTCAAAATGGTTTACTCTGTTGTTACAATGTTCTTGAACAAAGACTAAATGGTTTAGTGCGACATGACACTTTTCTGATTGTCTTCTTGGTTATATTACAATGCTACATTGATGCGGATGAGCAAATTCAGCCGTCCGGATTTTCACTCCTACCGCCATTTTAGTCACGCAATTACATCGATTTTATAAACATGTATACCTCGAGTTAGGTAGACAAGTCGTGCTCTATTAAAATTGCATGTTCATTGAATAATGGTTTCTTCGATTTGGATTCTTGTATGTATGATTTGTAAACATTTAACTTGAGTTACATATTGATTAGCGTTATTCCGAAGCGCGTAAGTATAGAGTACCGTAATCTGAGGTAACATAACCTGGCATATGTATTATAATTTATAAAATATATGAGTTGTCCATGTTACTGTCTGTAGTGATACCATGCAATTATTATGACTGGTATTGCCGCTTGGAGACCACGCTGCCATTCAAACGACCTGGTTTTGTGGGTAATTCGTTTTTTTCCAGTCAGTTAGTATTAAAATGCTTGCTTAGTTTACGATTGTAGCTTTTTAAAATGTATTACTCTATTGCAATGTTCTTGAATACACTTTAAGTTGGTACATGCTTCGTCCGATTGGATTTGGATTATGTCTGCATGTTTACAGATTTAGGGTAGTAACAAAACAACTAGATTATATAAAAATATGGACCAATTTGACCTGTAAAAACGCCATTTTTGAGTGTGGAACGGTGTTGTGGGTGTCTACGGTCTAAGGCGCTGCACACTTTGGGTAGTTCAGCCAAGCCTAGCCAAGTCTGAGATTTCAACTTATTTTCGGGTCCCAGAAAATACTACCTGAATCTGAAGATCGCGCATTATTATGCGCAACAGTGAAGCCGGGACTGAATAAATTATAAGCTAGAGCAATTGCAGCGTTCAATATTTCGAAAAGTTGCAGTCCGATCTACAACAAATTAAGTATGTGCGTAATCAGAATTGGATTTCCAAGCGAGTCGCATTGTCAAATTTTGGATTAAATAAATAGAAGACCGCCTTAACCAAGGTATTGACAAACAAATGAATTTATTCCGTCCCTATACCTCATTATTATGCGGGTTTTTTGGTCTGACCGGAATACTATTAAAAATGATTTACGAGTTAGGCTGGGTAGCCTAGCCTAGCCTACCCAAAGTGTGCACACAGTAACAAACCGTTGCCAGTGGAGTAAGCGTAGCACCTAGCACGCAAACGATGCGCCACTGGTCGAAGCGTCACCAAATCTTTTGTTGGTTAGTTCGTGTGCCCATCGTAGAGCTCACAGTGTCAGTGCAGCTGGCTTGGAATGGTCCATTGTGGAGACACATGGTGATGGAAAATAGGTTAAGGAACATACTAAAAATTCGCAAAAAAATAACCTTTATATGAGTGTTAAAGTTATATAGAAGTTATTGTTAACTAATTTTCACTTAAAGATGTACTTACAATTAGCAGACATAGACTAATTGTAAAGTAAATGATATTTTGATAGAATAATATAAATTTAATTCGTTGCTGATTAAATGTATCTAACCTATAAAAAGCTAGTTAAGGCACTTTCAATTAGCAGGTCTTGTTAGATTCACCACGAAATTCATGGAATTTTTAGCATAAAGTTACTTGTGCATCAACATGAAAGCATAATCGTGCATACTTTTCTTTTAATATATTTAAAAGCAATGCTACTATTTGAGCTAATAATGCTACTAATTGACTCTAGTCAGTGTTATTGGTTTCTTGACTATTTCCTACTTTATACTACATAACTCATCAACTTGCTAGATAATTGTCTAAGAAAGCTGGGATCGAAATAACCCAAGTGAAAGTAAACATAATGCAAAGGGCGTATCGAAAATGCACTTTTGGGCCGAATTGTGGCGGAAAAAGTGGAAAATGTTTATAATTTAGTCGGTTTCGCTTAATTCAGACAATCGCAACACTGGTGTTGCATTAACATAATTCAATGAGTTAATGTGACGCCACCGCAACCAAAAAAGACAAGATACTACTACCATTATAAAAGTGACTGCAATTGCACCTGCAGTTGCGATTTTCCAATAAATTAAGATATAGCAAATGTCTACAATGTGTAATGAATATGCATTATATGCGACGCTATTATCGTACTTATTGACTACGAAAATCATAATTGAAAAATCACTATCAAAATTATGTTCTAAATCTTGAAAACGAATCAATTGCTCTTCATTCTGAACACTCTCGCATTTAACTCCTTGGTAATCTTTAGCCAAGAAGCAAGAATGGTTGCCAGAATTTTGCGGGGATCCTTCAAGACCAAGTATGTAATTGATATTGCAATTATTTTCCAGCATTGTTTGATTTGTAATTATCACCACATAAACTTTACAATCCTTTTCTTTGTTGTCTATAGGCGGATACCAGAGTGTGATCATTTCAGAGTCGCACTTTCTTATAGCAACGTTATCCTGGAATGACGGTTTAAATGCTGGGCAAACACAAGCGGCTTTTATTGAAGTTGACTCCATCTTAGCGTTCACGGTTTGAATACTAACATCAGTTTTATGATTTTTAGTAGTACATATATAAGATGTCTGAAATATTTCGAAAAAATGCGCATTAGAACCTGTAATATGCGTTAAATTAATAAAATAATAAACCTACCTTAAATGTATAGTTAGAGTTTTCAAGGGCGTGATAGACAAATGGTTCTTCATTAATTGTACCTCGAAAGTGGCTAAATAGTTCCACAGCTAGTTTCGGTTGATCCCATTGTAATATTAAATAATTGAAGTCATTCCATATACATTTCAAATTCTGTGGAGGCTCTGGTTCTGTAACAACTGTATGTTTAATAACAAATATAATGTATATGCCACAAATTAATCTCGTATTAATAACTTGAAACTTATTAAAGAGATACAAGGACCTACTTTTTATTAATGTCCGTGTAAATAAAACATATTCCTTGCCATAGTTTGTAATATTTTGGTTACGTGCCGCGATTGAAACAGAATAATCTCTTTCCGTTTCTAAGTTTTTTAATGTCAAACAAAACATATTAGGCCACATGCTGCATGATACCAATGACTGCTTTAATTGATAAACATGCGCATTGGAAGAATCGTTTCTGAAATATTTTATCAAGTATGAATCAATTATTCCAGTTGGGGGATACGGTGCTTTCCATCGTACAGATAAACTTGTTGCATTTTTACTATATACTTCTGCATAGGGAATTTCATTGGGCTCTACAAAAAAAGATTATTAACGGTTATACAATATGCTGATTGATTTAGTTACCTTTGCACAAAGTTGTGAATATCTCAAATATATACTGTGTATCTCCTAGTTCAGCATTGTGCAATTTAATACTCATGTTATAGTTGGTATAAGAATATAATTTTGTTACAAGCATTGATGTATTTTTCAAAGTAAATATGGTCTGAACATCAGTTTTATTTCCTTTGCACCACTCGCTCAAACATTCTACAGTAGCAGATAGTGTGGCAATCCCATTCCAGTTGGTACAATCGACGTAGAAATCAGTTTGAATTGCATTCGTTTGGGGTATGATGCTATATTTATAATTTGTTACGGTGCCTGCTTTTGTCAATCCATTAAGTATAGTAATGTTTCCATAACGATTTTGATATATAGCTAATATAGAGATTTTGTATTCCGAGTAGGGCTTTAAGTCACTAATCACAATATTAGTTGAAGAAATATTTTTTGAAAGATTTTCCATATTAATCAAGGCTGCATCGCTGCAATTTATTTTTCCTATCCACTACAATAAAATTGCAATACATCACACATTACACATTAAAAGAACACACATTTTAATATACTCATTATTACATACCTCCCACCTAACTTGATAATGGTAAGATGCATATGGGGTTGGTTGTTGCCACGTAATAGATAACTGTGTAGATGTCGCATTAATAATATGGGCATTTTCAACAGCGTTTGGTACATCAATTTCTTGACAAAGGGGTGCAAGGTAATTATCCGTGCAACCTTTGTGACATTCACCCGTAACAGAATTACAAATACCACCTAGACACATTCCACACTTTTTTAAACAATTAAAACCGTATTTTCCGTTTTCACATTCTAAAAATATCCGAATTTAGTTTAATCTGCCGAACGTAGAATTCGCCTGCAGACATATATGACTTATGTCTACTGGACCTCTAGTGTGAGTAAGTTCTTGCCCTTTCAATTAGATGGTGACATTTTGTGATTATATTTCAAGAGGACAGTGCATCTACATTGAAGTTCTATGTTTAAAATCAGTGCATCTCTTTTCATTAATTTATAAAGAATACTATTTTTTGCAGTGCAAAACTTAACAAATTTCGTATTATGATACTGCACTATTTTATTCAGAAGAAATCTGCTGTAAAAGCACACAGATCTTGTGTAGACCTATGGTGATCATGCTCTGTTGAGAAGAGCATGCCATTTAAAAATTGGAAACATTATTGGCTGAAGATATGATGTTGCAAAATCATTAGGGGTCCATCTTACAACAGTTTCGAAACGTCTGACGGCATTAGGCGTCTTGTCACATTTGAACAGCTGTAACCCCGCGCGGCCTCATTTCGCGTCACTTGTTAAAATATATCCGAAAACGCTGGAATGGGAAATCTTGCCCCACACGCTATACTCTCCAGTCATTGCGCCATCTGATTGTTGTTTATTTTGATTGATGACTAACGATCGAGCCGCGCAGCACTTCACTGCGTATTAAGAAACGAAAATGGATCGATTCATGCATAGCCGCATGGAATTACATGGAATTCAGATGCTACCAGAAAGATGGGGAAAAGTATCGTAAGTAAGTATAAATTACGGATTTACTTTCATGAAAAACTACAGGAACTTATTTACACACCCAATGACATACCTTTTTCGCAATAATCTCCAGTATAGCCCTTGGCACAATAACAGAAGAATCTATTACAGGTCATCTTGTGTGGGCATTCTGTAGTATTGTAAAATGTTACACAGCTCTTGCACAAATCGTCTTCTCTATTATGACACCGACTCTGGTTGACTTTAACTGCTCGTAGTGTAATTTGAATGTTCTCATTTCGCAATGATGAACATTTTAAATTCTGCGTTGTATTCAGTTGATAAGTCGTTGTAGAATAGTGATAACTATTAGTATCATTTACTTGGCAGTTTTGGTGAAGTACTACATCCCGTACGGCTAGTCTTGTATTATATTCCACTCGCAACAAGTATATACCCTGTTTAGGTACCACTGCATTAAATAAAACGTGGCTCCATTTTGTTTCATTTCCATTTAAATAACTTTTTGCTTCAATTACATCATTTGTTTCATTCATAAGCTTCACTGTGATGTTATCTCCATAAGCAACAAAAAATGAAGCACATAATTTTTTAAAGTTGATGTCAAGTATTTGACTCTCAATATAATTTCGTGCATTCTCAGGAGCTTTATAGTATTTGTCTAAAAATCGCAATTATCAAAGAAATTCACAAACTGTTATTAATTGACGTTACATTCGTGGTACTTCCAAAGAGCAGTATTATCAAAGGCGTCCAAAACAAGCTCAGTATATTTATTAAATGCGCCAGTTTCTGCTGTAACGTATGATAGTAATAATTTACCATCAAAATACACTTTTATTAAATTTTTTACGTATTGAATATGCAATGAATGCCAAATATTTTTTACAAAAATATCATGGTGGTTTGCCTAAAAAATGTAATTAATTTATTTTAGAGTACCTATACATCTTTGATAACTAACTTCAGCTAAAGTTGTGAATTGCGTCGTTGCTCCACCAGCGTAGGCAGATGTTATTTTAATATAGGACTGATAGATAGATACTTTATCGTTCTTTAGAGAAATGCTTAAACATTTACCACCAATTTTAAATTTGGTACACAGCCATATACACGCCACTGTATCTACTTGTGGTAAAATTGAAAAGTTTAAATCAAAATCGTTGATAACTTGTAGTTTTCTAATTTCATGGTTTAGGTAGGTGCCTTTGATTTTCTTTTTATTAATATTAGTGGGAAATACTAAAAACACTTTTTGTAATATTCAATGTACATAAAATAACAAAACATTACATTCCCACTTATAGTCCATAATAGGACCGAAGGCTCCCTTGTAAGACAATTCAGGAATGAATTGTTGCTCTTTCCAATCGAACAAATCGTTTTTTACATTTACAAAATCTACGGGTATATTAATATATATATATATATATATATATATATATATATATTTTGTTTGAGACATAATTAAGAACATACCTGTATTTATATCAAGAATATTATCTTGGGCTGGAGTGATCCACGTTATCCCATCGTCGTAATCATTATTAACACAGCTGACTTGTACTTGAACAACTTGCCCAGTGCCCGTAATATTTGCAAATAATAAATGCGTTTTACCTTCTAAATAATGGAGCAGAAGAATAATATAAAACGAGACGCACCACGCACCCATTGTCGAAATCGTAATGAATTAAATACCCAGTACAAAATTCTATCTAATCAAGGATACGATGAATCACTTAATTTATATCATTCTTCCGACTGAATTACTAATCGGGCAGGAAGCAAAGTAATATCACGCTTATCTGAAATGTGTCTCTCTGCGGCAGGAATAACCCTGCATATAAATATGTATGAATAATCATCGATTAAAATGAAATAAACACGAATGCGATTTGCAAAAAATCCTTTCGATTCTCAATTTCGACCATTCCTGCAAAAACGTGGGATTCGGGATTCGTTGCGCAGGGTGCTGAAATTCTTTGAACGAAGCTTGCCAATGTAAGGATGTTACTTGCCCTAACTAACCATTGTTTATCAACATGTTATTAAAAAAATATAAATATTTCATATAATCCAATGGGCGTATTCCTTCAGTAGACTATGATATTATAATATAGGGTCCACCCGATCCCCATGAAGCGCACTCGGTTGCCCGAACAGTCTTTTTATTAAATTGCTATTAATTTTCATTTAAGTGTAAAACTTGTATATGCAACGTTATACGGCATGATGGTTATGATGTGTGAGTAGTATTTGCGGGAGTTATATATAATTTCAGATCATTTTACCCTTAACACTTCTGTCTTTTCAGGACTGCTTTCCACTCTATTCTGTTCCTCGCTAACCATTCAGCTTCTACACTTGATGTGCTGCTGCTTTTTTGTATCTCTTTAATTGTATCATCCCACGATTTTCTTGATCTTCCTCTTCTCCGCTTTCCTATAGGTTTGGCTTCCCAGACATTTGAGTGTCCTTTTCCATTCTTTTCATATGACCCCAACAACTTGCACCTACCATTTATAGATTAACTAGCACATTAAGAACAAAACAAAACAAAACATTGAAAATACTGGAATTTAATTTCAGGGGCGCAAAATTAATGTAGGTTTTGCTATAACCCAGTGACAATTGATAGAAGTAAACATGAAAACGATGAAAAACAGAGATGAAAACCAGCGGGTATCAGCTTCATAGGGAAAAGTTCGGACAGAAAATCGAGGCGTCTGATTGGTCAACCAAAAGTATGAAACGTCTGAACAAGTTCGAAAATTTAAAATGGTTTGACATTTTTAACTAAAAATCATTGTATCCTTACATATCGATTAATTAAAACCTCTGACGTTGACGGCTAGGAATTTTGAATTTCGTTGGTTATATACGTTAAGTTCGTAACGATCCACCTCCGTATCTTCTGTTCCTGCTCCTTCTGTTCTTTGCGTCCTTTTTTTATAGTTTAATTGTTAATATTTAGTGCATTACTTCTCTTTTTGGTGTTTTGCTAACAAATTTTTTTTTTGAAGATAAGTGTACTTTATGTGATTGTTTATATCTTACAATTAGTAAAGTGGAGACTACTGGCGTTTATTTTCATCATTTCCCCAGAAATCCTGCAAGGTACACAAATTACAGTTCCACTGATATTTAACAATAAATATATTTCTTATTTAGGAATGCCGAATGGCAACGAGCTTTGTTTGGCGAGGACCACATAGTTATAGTTTTCCCTCAACACAGTAAAATTTGTAGTGATTATGTTTCTTATGTAAGAGATCAGATTTTAAGTAGATTTGCTACTCCCGATCGAACATCGTCGTTAGAGCCAGGGCAAGTATTCGATAGCTTTAATTAAATGCACCAAAATTGAATTCTATTGTGGAAGTCACAAATGCATCGACAGATCAGGATAAGAACTATATACATCCCAAGGATACAGAACAACCTAGAGATGAACAGTCCAGAGATCGGAACCAGCCTCAGCCTAAATGGGATTGTTTCACTGATACATATAAAACATCCAAAGTGCTTGGATTGATTCGTTTGATTCACCAGAAACAAAAGGCAATAAGTGCCTTAAAAATTTAATGTAGGAAACGGCTGCAAACAATCAGAGATTGTTACAAATTTAATTCATATTCTGATTTGATCAATTGTTTATTCAAAGGTAACTTTATTATTTTTTTTTTTACTAGAATTCAATTGACGTGCATTCTAGGCATGTCCACTCCTGCAAAAACTTTAATGTTGGGCCAACTAGCCTCCTACCATGTATCTAGTGGTCGTTGGACGTTGGACGAAAAATCCATTTTCTTAACCATTTACAAAAGCAGTCCACATGCGTATCCCCTTATGAGCAGTTTTATGCCTATGCCTCCCAAATCCACTTTAGACGCACTATTGCGTAGCGTTTAATGCGAGTATCAACGAAACAATGTTTGCACATATTTCTCATTGCATTCTCTTTGACGAAATGTCCATACGTGAGCAACTAATTTTTAATAGAAGCTCAGGTACAATAAGTGGAATAGAAGATTATAGTGGCAATGATAAGACTAATGAGATTGCTAACCATGCTTTAGTATTCATGCTGCAAGGAATAAGAGCACCATGGAAATAATCTATTGCATACTATTTTAATCGCGGTGGTATAAAATCAGAAAAACTCGTTTCAATTTTAAAGTCTATTATCACAATTTGTTTGGAATTAAACATAAAGGTAGTGGCAACCTTGTGTGATATGGCTACTCCAAACAGGAAGGCTGGAAAGATCTTAAAATGCACTTGAAATTTGTTCAAAAAGCACTATGTAAGCATTAAAATGAGTGCTTTTGATATGGATGGAATGATTGGTACAGCAAAGTGGTATGATATCAATCAAGCTTATACAATAGACCAAAATACCAATTGGTGTGTGAAAGCACTAGCACTCCATAATTTGGACTCGAAATTGCAAGCAGCAATGAGAGTGAATATCGCTGCCGAAACGATGAGCAACACTGTGGCCGCATACTTATTCACTCTTTATCACGTAAGTATGCATTTACGAATATTGTTTAAACGATCATTATATAACATGCACAATTTGCTACTGCCGAGTTAATTTCTCAAATTAACCAGATCTTCGACAGTTTGAATGGAAATACGCATTCAGGGGAGTTTTCATTTGGGGTCGAGCACTCTTATAAACTTTTCAAAATTGCATGGCATGAAAATCCTTGTTGAAACTTTGACAGATCCAAACCACCCCACGCCTCTTAAATGCTTAAGGGGAAGGTCCTTCAATCAGGATGCTTTAGAAAATCTTTTTGGACATATTAGGCATGGCTGCGGATCTAATAACATTCCAAACATTGAGCAGATGACAGCCGGTGTAAAAACTAAAATTTTATCAAATGTGGCTCGTCGTGATTTGGAAAATTTTGGTAATTGTCAAAGAGACGACCAACATTTTTTGACAAATTTGCACTCGTTATTAACGAGTTCAAAATTTCAAACTTCCGAAGAAGAATATAGTTCAACGGGAGAGGCTAATTGTTTCACAGAGGATGAAGCAGAAAAAGATCATTTTGCAACGGAGGCATGCTACTCGTTAGCGTATGTCAGCGGCTTTATTATTAAAAAGATTTTTAAGACACTTTCTTGTGAAACTTGCGAGGCAGATTTGCAAGACGCCACACTGGCAGAACAAAGTATATTTACAGTATTTAAACAATACCTCGACGCAGAAGCGTTGTACGAGCCTGCCGAGGATTTTTTGCGCAGCATCAGAAGATGCATTGACATAATTGAATCGAGCATACATAAATTCTTAAAGAAAGCAGATTTCCTAAAAATGATGGAAGAAAAACTGCTTGAAGTGGAATTCCACTTTGATTGTCGGCAGCATGCAGAGTTTATTAAAAAGACCTGCATAAACTCGGTATGTAGAATTATAATACCGCATTTACTAAAAGTTAGAATGAAAAATGAAGTTAAAAATACCAAAAAAGTAAGATATTACAACATCAACGAATAATTAGAAGGAGCCACGGTGGCAAATTCAACATATTATATCGAGGGACACAAAATAGTGCTTCCGCCTTAAATGCGGAACTGCGAGTTGCTTCATGGGCACATTTGCGAGAAGCTTATGAAATGGACCGAACAGCATTCGAAAATGTTCAAACGATGCACCAATTAATACCAACACATCTTGACCCAAAATTACGCGCATTGTCAGCCTTGAAAGTGAGCTATGCTGCTCAAATAATGAGCCACACATGTTAATGCTACTCCTGCAACCGTTTGGTAAGAACATTACGCATCAACCAGAAATATATCTGTTTAAAATATTTTTGATTTTGTAAAAGATTGCTTGGATTCACCGGCGCTAACAACCGCTAGGCTATTGGAGGTAATGAACAAGCTTATGGACAGTATAAAAAAGAGCATGTACCGAAGCTCGCGCTTTTGGACAATGTATTTGTTAAGGATCGGGACATTTTCAACTTTGGAATGATTATATTGGTAAAATTTTTGTGTGGAAAACGTTCAATGCTACCATCACAAACTGGATGCGTATGGACAATGAAGGCCATGCAAATGTTGCAAAATGATTTAGTTGGAAGAGGAAAATTATCGCATCTCCAAGCTCGCACTTTTCAACAAGATGTGTAATTGGTGGAATTCGATATGGATATGCCGCAGCATAAGCATAAGCGTAGCAAATGTTTCATCGCCACGCCACGCCACCCCCAGACTCCCCATTGAATTCCCAATTTTAAATCCAAATAAGCATTTTAAATTTTCGAAATTCTGTTAAAGACCTCTATCAAAGAGAACCAACGTTAGAAAAATTACAATTTAGTGGCGAGACTCTGCTGAACTACACAAAGTGCAGTGCACCAAGTGAAAATATATCCCTATAATGGTTTATATAGGATTTGAAATAAAAATATTTACATTGCTTTTCTCCGTTTTCTCCGCGGTATGTGTCCGATTCACCGACCACTTAAGTGTTAGATAAGGAACGAGGGGAATACGTGGATCAATATTATCACTGTAGGCAATCAGTTATCAACGTTAAAGAATCGAGATACAATTATAATCGATTGGTAGATGACCCTATAATCCTACTACAACTACAAAGCAAATTAGAATGACTTAGATTCTGTAAGAAATACCGTCTATCATAGAAGAATTTTTATATTTTGAAAAACGCGCCTTAATATGGCAACTGTCAAGGTAGTTTACAGATGTCAAGCGATCGGCTAGCTGCAGGAGCTGCAGGTAACTCTGATTCCTCCGTTTTTTATGGATTGTGCGTTAGTGAATTCGTTTAATAGTCTTGTGAACGTGCACCGTTACACATCGGTGCTTTCATTTTCGTTTCGCAATCCGTTGCAAACTTGCGTACAGTAGGTAGTTTGACTTTACGGGATTGTGTGTGCAAATTTATTAATTTATTTTTATATCTCCCCAGATTTCAAGCAGGGACTACGTGGGCTACGTATTTAATATTACTTATAATTGCTTCCGATAAAGCAAGACAAATGACATTCTTAACTTAATTTTGTATAAAAACTGTAGAGACGAATTAAGGTCGAGACGGGAGTTTATCGATTCCAACCAGGTCGTTTAGTTTAGGTATAGTTGGTTGCCTACAATAAAAGTATTTTCATTTTATTTTTACATTTTACATTTACTTTTACTTGGGAATAATTTTTGCCTTTGCATTACAATCACTTGGCCCATTAGATTAGATAAGGTAGACATTGACTGATTCAACAATTGAATGTGATAAAATGTATTCATCATCACTAAACAGTTGAAATTTATTTAAATTTGCTAGTTTACCCCATAAGTCAAGACTAAACTGCATCAACTAACTGTAAGAAATGGAGAATAAAATTCATAATCAGTTAAAATCTGTGCTTGAAAGTGAGAACATGTCGGATGGCGTCGTAATAATAAAAAACACCAATGTGGAAATAACAGACGGATTAATGAGTGAAATATACCGAGTTAAAGTAACTAAGGAAGATTTAACTAATAATAAACATGAACTAAATTTGATTATCAAATTGTCTCCAACTGATCCACAATATCAAAAGACTGTGAAAATTCTCTACGCAAGCGAAATACACTTTTACGATGCAGTCGTACCAGCTTTTGATCGACTTCAGATGAAGTATTTGGGAAAGCCTTTCAACTTTGTCCCAAAGTATTACGGCGTTGTTAAGGATGGAAATCAAGAAAATATTATCCTAGAAGATTTATCTGTCAAAGGTTATAAGATGTTGAACACAAAGTACGTTTTTACAGGTCATTATTTAAAGACTGTACTCCAAGCACTGGGAAAATTCCATGCGCTGAGTATTGCTCTCCAGACAAAAGATCCTGATATCTGGGACCAATTATTCTCTGGTATTGATCAAGCGGACGTTTATAGTGAAGAGATCATCGACTGGTTCAGGGACACGTTAAAGAAAACTTCCGAATTATATTCGGCAGAAACATCGGTTCATAATAAACTAACACTAATATGTGATAATTTTCCCAGGGAAATTAAGACTTTACTGAAGCCCAGTAAGAAATATCCGAGTGTTATTGTTCATATGGACCCATGGTGTAATAATTTTCTGTTCAAACATAGTCAGACAAAAGAAATCCAAGATGTGGTTTTGATAGATTTCCAGACCTCATGTAAAGGGTCGCCGGTTCTTGATGTGTCTTGTTTTTTGTACATAAATGCTTCCCTGGATGCCTTGTATTATTGGCAAGATATGTTGAAAGTGTATCACGATAGTTTATGCGAACATGGAAGAGCCTTGAATTGCAGGGTCGAAGAGATGTATTCATGGGAGATGTTTATGAATGATTGGAAGCACTATGCCAAGTATGGTGTGATTAAGGCCGCCATGGGATCGTTCATCCCACATGAAGAGGATCCTGTCATGACACAAGACGTAAATACCGTTGAAGTTAATTTTTTCGCAGAAAAATTGGACGTTAAGACCAACAAAAGACTCAGGTTGCTACTTTGTCATGCTGCAGATGAAAATTTTTTCTAATGAAAAAATCTCCCTATTGGCTTATAGTTGTAATATACAAATTATAATATTTTAAAATCATAAGTTATTTAACTTTACATTAAAAATTCAACTTTATTCAGAATTAACCCACTTGTGATGTACCTGCAAATGTTATCAGTCGCAGTGGTCGCGGCCTACCACGCAGTAACCACGACCAACTCTAACAGCATAACTGCATAATTACGCGTTGACAACATATCATATTTACAATCTATATTTTGTTGTGTAGTTTAAGTTTAGTGATTATGGAAAGATCACACATCAACAGTATGTAAACCGTGATTCTCCAGGGTTTTTAGGATGATGATAAACATGGCCGAAAATAACGAAGTGTGAGATGTTCCCGGTTCAAGGTCGAATCTATTGGAAATTAGAAAGATGTCGCGGATATGCTTGAAGTCATTAAGTCCCAGATATGGAGCCTTTGGTGGAAGTTTCGCTACGGAATAAACTCGATGCCGGAGAATTAAGTTGGGAGCTTGTAAAGGAAATACTAGAACCAGTATACGCGATTCTCCCTCCCGCGCCAATAGAAAGGTTTTTTTTTCCACTTTATTCTTCGAAAATATTTTGGTTGAGAGAGGAAATTTAGCGTTAGAGTATTATTGTTTGGATGGACGTTAGCGGGCTGAAAATACTATTGTTACGGACGTGTCCTCAACCATCGATATCGGGAGGATCCCCAACCGATATCGCATCTCTTTTACGACTGGTTTCCGGCCGGCGGCTAGCGTTGTTTATTGAAGGAACACCCTGAGTGTTTCATGCTGCCGCCGACCATTTCGAAAGTGCGGAACGCGCACGTTCCTACAACGACCCTCTGGACACCCAGAGAGTCACCAGCTAGTTTTTGTATAGACATTCAATAACCAAACCATGTATATATACGTGTAAGAGAGAATATATCTTTAGTCTTGAGTAAACCACGACAAGTTGCTGCTCGACTAACCTTCGATCTCCAAACCAATTCATAACACTATCTGAAAAATCACAGGCGGTAATGTTTTGCGGTAGAAGGAAAAGATGGGAGGTAAAATTCAAAATGAAGGGGAAATATGTCGAAACGATCAACAATATTAGATATTCAGGCGTGAATTTGGACAAGAGTCAACATTTCGGTGATCACATTTGAGATAGGCTGATGCCTATAGGGTTTTGGCTAAAATTTTACCAAACTGTAATTCGGAATTCTGGAATCTAACTTATTATATGCAGTATTGTTGCTTCGTGACAAGACGTATTGTTTTTAATGTTGGTTATTAATGAATGATAAGAAGGTACAATGTGATGAAAGTTTGAAAATTAACATTAATACTAATACAATATAGAAATTATAGAAATATAGAAATATTCGTGGGTTTTGTTATTTTCAAATCGTGGTGTACGTCTTCGATGTTTATAGTATGTTAACTGGCGTAGGCATGCAGTCATTTGTTTTGTGTGGACTGCTATTTTGCTACGTT
>JARRAA010011125.1:0-12483 GCA_030557295.1 Ecitodaemon sp. MM-2014 | reverse complement strand
GCTCGTCATTATCAGCTTAAACACGAGCCCGCCCCGCGCGCGCGCGCCACCTACGCAGCACGTACATAACCCAATTTTACGGCAATTTCGTTCACAAGTGAACGTAATCAAACACTGCGCCGCTTTAAATTGTGGCGCGAGTTTCGCGCGAGGTACAAATTTTAATTATAAAAATACAACGCACACGTTCGCCTCCACTCGAATGGCTATCAATTAATTGCGTGTTCGAGGTTATGATACGGTGCGAAATTGAGTTACATTCGGAGAAGGACCGAAGCAAACCGCCAAACGAACGGGTTGATAAGCTGATTACGTTTTTGTCGGTTTGGCGAGTCGTAATTAAAGCGCTCGCGAACTCCGCTCGTCGTAATCTCGTTTATTCGCCGCGCGCGCGAAACATAACCTCGAACGGCGCGGCTAAAGTACGTCGAACGTCATGCGAACCGCGCGGATACTTTCGCATCGTTATCCTGCCGATGCGCCGCGCCGCCGGAATGCAAGCCGAGAAGTCCCGACGGCCCGCAACCCCGCGCATCCATCCATCCATTACGAATGTCATGTTTTGCGGCGTATTTTGTTTGTCTGAAAATTTAACTGCGCGCAAATGAAAAATTACAAAATAAAAGACTGTAAAATATGATCTGCGGTGGTTTTAATCCCGCCATAGACATAAAATACTCTTCCCCAAGCGACGGCAGCGCCGCCGGACGCCATGTGCGTCGCCGCCATTGATGATTTACCGAACGACTGCTTTGTTGTCGATCGTAAAACGCGAGGCACTAAAACGCCCGCGCGTCGATAAATAAGCGACACATGTAACGACGTAACGATAACGAATTATAACCACCGAAAAGGTTTCTCGAGCGGGCTCGAATTGAGGTTATGCGCGCTGGAATTGCGCGCGCGCGCGGCGACGTCGGCGTCGACCTCCGGAAAGTCGATTTTACGCCGGCGAAATGCGAAAATCAAGTGAAATAACTTCATATCCGCGCGAAATGAATACGCGGAATGGCGGATAGAATGGAAATTCGGTGTCATCGAATGTGATAACTTTGCCGATAATACGAACGAGAGTTTGCACGCTTCCCACACGTTTCGCGACGCAGGATAGTCGCCCTAAGCCGCCGCTCGATCGGCGATTCGTACATGAAATGGCCATTATTCAAAGGACGCGAACGCGCGCAGAGCGTCGAACGACCAAAGACGACACCGGGAACTTCAAAAGGACCAAGGACGTGAGACGAGCGGAATGTACGAGTTGGGGATCATGTCGTTATCGCTCTTAAACCATGCAAATTCGCGTTTTTAAAACGCTCCTCCTTGAAAGCCCCGGTGTAGAATATTACGAGATGTAATTGGAACGCCCTGTATGCCAAGACTTTAAATGCACGTATCCCTCGCATCGCGATAGCTTTTTGCGCCGCGCACTAATCCCGCCAACTTCGCAGAAATGGAGTCCGACGCGGCGCCATCTTCAGCGCAGGAGAAACCACGGATAGTGTTAAGGCGTCACGTAGACGTTAATACATGAAAATTACTGGAAATGCTCGTAGTAGAAAAACGAGGCGCGGAAACGTCTCGGCTAGAAAATATGACGACGCCACGATTCCCAGGATAAATCCACTCATCAACGCGCCGGTCCGCAGGGCGCCCCCAGGCTTCCAATGACGTCATATCAACCCGGATACAATTTCACTGATTTATATCCGGATCTCTTTGGGATAATGCGCGATTCCGCTCAATTTTTTCCGTCAAACATTTCGGCGGGGCGTTCGAGCGTCGGCCATGAATGTGAAAAATGTCGCGAGTAAGGAAGTTAGTGGAACGAGAAGAAGGCGAGTGGAAAGAGTCCCGAACGCGAAGGAGGTAGGCGCGTCAGTTTTTTCCATTTCGTGCCCGCGAAAAACTCGGTTTGCGGAACTTCCAAGAACTCCCGCGAAGATGAAGACGGAAGGTGGAAGAGATAGGATAAAGTGCGGTAGTGTGGTCGAAGTCCGGACGGTCCTGTTGGTAACTCAACGTCGAGGTGTCGAAGCGTCGGGCGGATTAAGCTGATCGATGAGGACATTCTCGGTTTTTCACTACTAGATGTTACTGGGAATGATTCCCGTATCCAGATACTACACGTTCAGAAATTCGTGTTCGTTTTTCTTGAGCGTCCATGTTTCCAACATGGCGGTTGAATGTAATAATCGTTTGCTCCACCTCCATTGTTGTTCGAGGCGATTTCTAGACGTCCGCGTCGTTCGACCCGGGACGTTATGACATCTTCATTAAACACGGCAAGGGGAGAAATCCCCTGATATCTCTGACGTAACAAGACTCACTTTTTCATCCGACGCTCATCCAACAATAAGCGGAATTAGAAATTTCTTGCTGTGCGGTGCCGACGTCGTTTAATTCCGCCGCTTTGTGTTTTCGTCTAAGGTTAATACATAACCTTAAATTGTCTAAAACTCTAAGCACACTTGCGTAATCGCCGCGCCGGTTTTTGTTCATTACATTAAGAAATTATTCTTGGTGGAACGCTAATAAGGAGCACAAATTTAATGTATCAGCGTGGCAGAACGCGGGGGAAACAAATGCTGCTCGTTTGTTTTGTCCGTTGTGCGGAGGGTTATGGGTTTCCAACGAGCTGGCACCCGGGAGCCGCGTGAAGATAAATAGAATCCCGGGATGATGCGCCGTACTGGAAAGCGAGACGATGACATGTTTTTTCGAAAAAAAGGACGTTTCAGTTTACTTACGGGAATTGACTCCTTTTGCGGTGCAATTTTTGTAGGTGGTTTTGAAACATGTTTAATTTAAAATGGGCCCACGGACTATTAGCATATCTCGTGCCGGTCGATTATGGCCCGCAGTTTTGTACATTCGAATGGATAATTGATTGCCCCATTACGATAAACATAAACCGTGGCGCTTTGCCGTTTTCCATTGTGTTCGCCCACGCGCGCACACAGAGCGCCGGCCGCAGCCGAGCGCAGCCCTCGGAGCCCTACATAGAATTACAATTACAGTATCCATTCGCCGCCGCTGTAGGTTCGGCGCGGCGGCGGCACGGCGCGGCGTTGTAATGGTCGGAATTGCTTCGGTGCGATGTCGATGCCGAGGGCGATAGTTCTCTGCGGACGGGCGCGCTCCCCGCAAACGGGCGCGCGCCCTGTAGTTGTCAGCGGTCGGCGGCGGTGGCGGCGGCAGGAGCAATGCGCGACTATTACGAATATTGCGTTACGACGCCGGACAGATTACCGAGCGCCCGGGCTGCCGGGGCGGGCTGGCGCAAACAATGGCGCAGCGCGTTCTCGCCCGCTCGTTGATCCCCGGCACCTGCCGGACCTATCGGGCCGAATGGTAATTTCGTGGGTGATCGTAATTGTTGAAAACTCGTGTCGACGGGAACAATAGCGAATTTAGCGTCTTCCAATTGCACCTGACCGCAGGGTCGCGGAGACGGACACTCGTGTCAACAGTACGTCGCGCGGTAGCAAACAGCCAGTCTGCGTCAATCCGGTGAATATCCGATATTGGGGGGACATCTACATCAAACTAGAGAAACTATTGCTCAACATTTTGAGGAAGATTTGATGGAAAACCTACTAAAAACAATCAGAAAAACAACATTTTTTAATAAAAAGTATTCGCTCGTAAAACTGTGCACTTTCTGTGCGTTTCTAGAGCTCCTTTGAGAATTTTTTAAACAAACCTTCATGATGAAGTATCTCTAGAGTCCTCTGACGATAAATAGTAAAACTATACTGAACAGTCTCCTCGCCTTTTTCAAAAAAATGTCCGCGAGCACATTTCTAGCATAACCCCAAAATATTTACTTCGTTGTGTCACGACTCTCACGTGTTCGTCGCCGCAGGTGCGCGGCGCGCTGTCGTGTCGTTTGGGGTCAAGTCGTTAGTCGAGTTTAATTACGCCGAGGCACGAAATTAAAATTTACTTTAATTAGCACGAACAACGACGAAAAAACGAGCGAGCCGACCTGCGCGGCCGCGTTATTATGAATATTTATTCACCTTCTGTTGCAACACCGGCGCCATTCGCATTTTGATTTTTTCCATCATTAGCTACGACGGCTACGACCGAAACTCCGGCGAAACTTCAGCCAAACAAGTGTCATTTAACCAAACAACTGCGTTTCGAAAGTAATCCGTGTAAGTATTCCATAAAAACAGCGGGAATTTATTCTCTCGTGTGTTTTTCATCGTAGTTTTTTCTTTCCGAGCGCGATTTTCGGCACGCCGCGTAAATATTTCATTAGGAAATTACTTAGTGAAAGTTCTCGTGTTTCAGGCAGGCGGCAGAGGCCGAAGTTCGCCGAGTTCTCCGACGCAGGATAAACAAAAACGTCAAAAACATAAAATCAAATAGACGCCCGGTGATTTATAGAAATTTCGCGCACAACAGGTGCCGCATAAATACGCTTTCCTTCGCCGCTCGCCGCTTGCGCAACGCGTCCTAAGTTCCAGGTCCTGCGACCGCGACCGTCGTACCGATATGTGGAAATGTGGACCGCACGCTAAGGAGCCAACTTCCCGGCCAGATTGCAGGGAGGGAATTCCGAGGAATGCGAGGGAAGGCAACAGATTGCGAACGCTCGCATTCGCGCAGGTATAATTTATCGATTTTCGCATGACCGAGAACTGCGAAAACTCCGAAAGAAGTTCTTCCAGCATGGAAAAACTGGTCGGAACCGCCGGGGATTAAAAGGTTCCACTAAATTTACGAAGCGAACCAGTCAAATCTACCCCCTGAACATGCTTTTATTACTTCCGCCGTTCGTTGCTCCGTTAAAAATAGTAAATATATAATTATTACCCTCCAAGGTCGAAATTGTTGGTTTAAGTATAATGGAAAAACTCCAAATCGTTTCGGCGCACGCGAAGTTAACCAATTCTCGCTTCGCTTCGAGTTGCCTTCGGTCTCTCGCAACGTCATAATCGTTCGCGCCGTTTCACTCTATCATTATCTACCCAGTCTGATAGTAATTCACCACTTTAACGTTCTCGCGTTTTTTAATTTTCAATTTGCGCGCGTTAGTCTCGAACGCTTTGTGCGCTGATTTGCGAGCGATCGCAGTTAGGAGCGGAACAAGCGATTTTCATTTACATGAATAATCAAATTGTTAGTCAGCGTTAATAGAACGCTTGGATGTTTCGAGTGATGAACGATGTAGGGGGATGTTGAGCGAGGTGCAGAAACAGCCCGGAGCTATTTTGTTTCACACGTCCGGTTCGCCCGACGAGCTGCGTCAACATCTGACATGGCAGAACAACAAATCACGTTAGAGTTTGTCTGTTAAAAGTCAGTTTCAGTGGAAACATATTGAGATATTTAAATTAACTGCTTGTTGCGACATCAAGCGCCAATTATTCCATCTATTTCTTCTAATTTTTGCGTTTCCAATTGTTTAAGTAGCTTGTTAAAAAGGTATTTTTGCCCCGAACAACGTTTTTAAATTTTCCGCTTGTTTCCTATCGTTACGACATCTATCGCCTAGTAAGTAAACTATTCCCATCAATTTTTAACATAAATTCAAGTATATCGTGGTTTGCAAAATAATGTTTAATAAAAATGTATTCAGGTATTTAAACGTGTCGTTTTGGTTTAGCGATTTTTATGAAACTATGTGCCGGTATTTAAATTTCCCGCTCGCTTCTCATCGTTGCGCCATCTATCGCCCATAGAGTCAACTGTTCCGTGTGCTTTTCCCACTTTTACGCAGTCCCAAGTAATTAAGAGTTAAGTAGATTTGCAAATTGTTTATCGATTGCGTGTGGAATTCGAGAATTACCAGTCCGTTGCGAGTGCAGTCATCGAAATCATGCTAACGCTTAATTATCGACATTCGATGCACACACAATGCGCCCAACTTATCGACAGATGCACGAGCGCGCGAAACGTTAACATCGGCGGACAATTAATGGTTAATTTTAGCGCTAAACGACAAATTAAACAAGCGAACGCAATTATTCCGGCGGCGTTTTCGCTCGTATTTACTGATTAAATTGTTTAATTGGATTACAGATGCGATCATTATCCACCGCTGACCCCGAACGCCATTTTAAGACGAACAGTTCCACGAGGCGGAGTGTTTTATTAACGAAATCACGTCATGTCCGAGTTGATAAACGTCGATTGCATTGCTCTCCAAGTGCTCATCTTCGAGTGTTGTCCGACGAGCAATAGTGCTCGACAGGAACGGTGATATCGACACGTGAGCGAGCGTAATTAAAGCGGCGGTCGGGAACGATCGCGCCGCCGCCGATCGAGGGCGCGCCATTAGCATTGACGACACACGGTAATATCTGGCTGGACGCGGACGGAATGTTGCGGGCGGACGATAGTCGACGCCCCCCGCTCGACATTTCACCCCAAAATCGATACCCAACTATTGCCGGAATAACCGCCGCCCGCGTTCGAATTGATTTCGCCGGGATATGTCGCGGACCGGTGGAAAGCGTTTGTTAATTTGTTCAATTTGTTCGCCGTTTCGGATTTTGGTTTTATCGCGTCGCTTGGCGCACGTTTGATTGACGTGCCGGTACGTAACGAAATGGATGCGCCACCTGCCACCTGCGGACATTATTGCTATCCGACGTGGCACCACGTGGCGCCGCGTAACATCCGAAACGAGGCAATTAAATTGAAATTTAGTTTCGTATTGTTTCACTTCACTTTAGTTCACTTTCGGACCGTCGGCACACTTCGACGCTTTCGACTTTCGTTCGTCGACGCGGAGTCTCGTGACAGGCGCGCCGGAAGTAGCGGTTATTGATGCGTTTTATGGATTCGTCTGCGCCGTCCTTGCGAGGACAGAGGGACAATAGAGCGTGTAATACGCCGGTACGTCAAGATGAGACACATAAAACACGATGAAATCCTCCCCCGAAGGGAAACCGGAAGCGCAAAAACACTAAAGAAAGCTCTCCGAAATGCAATGCTAGAAACAGGAAATTCTTTAAACTAAAAAGCCGAAAAGCCCGCTATTTCATGGTACCCGCGTCCCAGGAATCAGCACAACCGACGCGCGCGAATTTATAGGTTATCTTCGGGCAGGTTGGTTAAATAAAATATGTGCGAGGAAACAAAACGCGCGCAAAGACGAGGCATCCAAGAGAATAAATTATTTCCGGATTGTATCTCGAGATGCGAACAGGCGTTCGCATGTCTAGAATGTGAGGCTGGGAAAGTTGAAGAATTTAGGTTGGGACTCAGGGCTGGTAGGCGCGAGGGCGCGCCTTCCGGACAGCTGAAACTCCTGAAGTTTATGTCAAGTATTTGTGCGGGATGCGAAATATCCGCGTTTGGCGGCGAGAAAAATCTCGCGCGCGCCGCCGCCGAGGGGTGAAATATTTAATAGAGGATATGAAGTAAAACTGTCGTGCTGACATTTATAATTAAAAACGTGAAGCGCCGAAGCCGCCGCACGTACATGTTGGCCGTACGTGCCTAATGGAGTGTGGCAACGGTAATGTCGGCGGCGGCGGCGGCCATTATGACCGGATGTTGTTTTAGGAATAATTGGCGCTACGTGTCCGCGCGCTTCTTATTAATAATGTTTTGATTTATCGTTCCGAGGGTAAAAAATGCAAAAAGTCTCGTTAAGGCGGCGCCGAAACCGCCTCTTTCTGGCCAGGTGGCGGAGGTCGGAGGTGAAGCAGCGAATGATGAAGCGGCGAGCGCGGCGTTTAATAAATCGCCGAGTGTAAGCATTAATCTTTCCAGTTTTAACGCTTTTATTAAAAATTTATTAAAGCGTTCGCTTCGCCTCGCTGGAAATTGAAACATCAACTTCTAGTTTTTGATAGTTTTGAGAGGTGGCGTTGGCTTTCGAGTTGTGTTTTATATGAAAAATTAAGCACGGACACAAAACGTTTATTTAAAGTTAAAAATAGCGAAACACACGTGGCATGTGGCATGTTGGAGAATGTCGAGTAGGCGGCCATTTGCCGTGGAAATAATAACACTCTACATTTTTATCCGCTTTGATATTTAATATTGCGTGCAGAGTGACCTGCAGCAAAGCACAAATAGCTCTGCGCACGCATGGACTCGGCCTAATCAATATAATATCACAAAACTGTAGAGAAATTTAGAAGGAGGTGCTCGCAATCATGAAATCACAAAACACAAAACAGCATTGTCCTAGGCACCGAATTTTATATTAAAACATAGATAAACAAAGAATTTCAGTTTACGATATTGAAAAGATGCAAGCGACGCCATTGCTCATTTTTACCCCCTCTTAAATCTACATGAACTTAGTTAGCAAGGGGTGGGAGTCAAGCAGCACTTTCCACAATCGTGCAGTAGTTCAGTAAAAATACTATCGAGGGTGTATTTTGAATCGAAACTAAAATTTTCTTTTTCAATTATTATTCCAAAACATGTGTGTTTTTAAAAATGAAATTTGGTCGATTTTTTAAAAAGTAAACTGAGGTCAAAAACAACCTAGAATCTGCAGACTTTTTACGTGGGACAATTATCGATCACTGGACACACTGTATGTTTATATACATATAATCTAGTATATATATCATATATTCATTTCAAATATGTTGTCTCCACTTTCAGCGTTTCGCTTTCCGCCGCCGCCGCCGCCGTCACGAAATCTTGTAACGATCATGCGAACAAGTGAGCAGCTCGCGAGGAGCAGCACGGTTAATTTGGAAGTGGGCCAAGGAGACGAGTTATAAACTACATGTGAGCACCCGACGCGACGCGGCCGCACAAAGAGGGCATTCGCATGAAATTGCCGGTGATGATGGCACTGGTTGATATCGCGCCGCCGCCGCGCATGTCGCGCCGATGCGATGCGGCCGATAAGGATAATGTCAAAGGTCGTTTTCTGCGTTTTGCACCGCCTCACCCTCCGCCATCCGCCCCCCTCCGGCGCGCACCTTTCCTCTCCCCGCATTTTCCTACAATTTTATTTCCGCGCGGTTGCGACGCGAGACTGATATGTAAAAATGTTATCCGCCATCTAGGCGCTGACCGCTCGGACTAGATTAATGCGCCGGTTGCGAACTATCCCGGTTATTTAAACTATGCACCGGCGCAGCGGAAATGGCAACATGTTGCCGGATATCCGGCGCGCGCGGAGCGAAGAAAATCAGAGCGCTCCTAACTAGCTCGCTAAGTAGTTGGCGGTTTGGGCGAAGTTTAATGCCATAAAATTTGTTCGCAACCACTTTGCCGCGCGCCAGAAAGCACGCCATCGGTGCGACTTATAGCGCGCATGCGCAGTAAAAAAAATGCCCTTGCGGAGGGCAAAAATAGCGCAATGGATAATGGTATAATAGGACTAATTCGCAGGATAATTACCGCTCTGCTAATTAACTGACAATTGCGCTCCGCTGCCAAGAATACGCAGCGGCTTTCACAGCTTTATTGCGCCAGCGCCCAAAGCCGTCGTTCGTGCATATTAAGCGGACTTAAACTAATTATCGCCGTTGTTAGTTTTACTACTTTAGTTTAGTTGCGCGGGCGATGAAATGCCGAGAAAAATTTTCGAGAAACTATCAGACGAGCTTTCGACATAACCTCATTCGGAGGCCAAATCCAGGCATTAGTCGTAAACGCGTCGAGCGTCGCGCGTTAGTCGTGAAAATAATGTAAGCAAATTGCAATCAAGGTGCGCGTGCATCATTCGAACCTTTTGCGTTTTGAATATTCATTTCCTGTCCGGCGCCGTCGCGCGCTTTTCCATTTTCGCGCTCTCGAACGTCCGCCATCGTCGGCCCGCACAGAATAATTTATAATTTAAATTCTCAATCAAATATTTATCGAACGCAGAGCGCAGATTACGCAATAATTTTAATTAGTTATTTATCATTTATTCCGATGGGGAAAGTTAGGACATTTAGTTTGGCCACTAATGCGCAGACTAAATGAGTCTATGTTATTCAATTATTTCTTTGGGTGCACCAATCTATCGCCATCTATCGAGAAAACACATTCAATGTCACTGAATATACTTAAACGAAACACTTGACTTGACTTACAGTTCATCTAGCTTCACTCCATCTATCGCCATCTATTGGAGAGAACACTATCTCACTAAATTTTCTCGTACAATCGAATAAAAATCCTTAACCTAACCTAACCTGATGTTATCTATCGGAGAAAACTTGAAATGACCCTCCGCCAGTAAATTTTCACTCAAGTACGTTCGCGCGAGTCGAAACCGTTTACAAACCGCACGAACGCGAAGAATATGGCCGGCGGCGCTGGAAATCTATTAAAACTTCAGCGAGTTTTTTTCGACCCGCCGCTCCCTCGGCGGCGAAAGAAAAAAGTTTCCAGTATGAATTACGAGCGGCGCGCATGAACTTGAAAAGAGTTGCGGACCATTTTGCGAGGAATAAAAACAAATCGCGAGCGGCACAATTTCGACCGAAATCAAAAACAACTTTTCGGCTTCAAAGCCGCTTACGAGCTTGCGATTGCGTAATTCGCGCGCTTTCGTTGTTTGGTGCGCACGCGGGGAGTTCGCGTCGAATTCAGCCGAGCGCAATATTTCGACGAGCATTAATCACGTTCCGCTAATTCGCAGGATTCCGCTCGGGCTCTCATTACCTTCCGTTCCGACTCGATCGACTTCGCAAACACGTAGAATCTTTAATCGCTGCACCAGTGCACGCCATCTCTGCGGCTATGATTGCATCAATATTTAGATAACGCCAGGATGTACGATTTATGGACGTTCAAGGCTCGAGGTTCGGTTGTCTACTAATTAAGAGCAAATGAGTGAAGAACGAGGGATGAGAGGCGAAGCATGAAGAATAAAGTTACCCAGCAGCTGATTGTGAACGTGTTCGGAAGTCATCCATCACGTCTAATCAGTGGAATTTGCGCGCTGCGATAACGCACAGCGCGTGCGAGAGGGCGCCACCGGCTATATTGGGTTATTAATGATTACGCGTCGATCGCGCTCATTGGCGCGTGGTCTCGTTGTTAATGATCAAACGAATGACTCGAGGCCGTCACCGGGACGGGCGGCGAGCCGCGTTATCTGCGCAACAATTGACTCGGAATCACTGAAACACGGAAAAAAAGTCAGCGCAGCCGAACTCGTAACCTTCATAACCAAACTTTTGTATTTCCGCGCTCCATTGATTTGCTCGTTTGCTATTGCGTAATGTTCATTCGGCTCGTTATTAGTTTTGTGTGCGTCGCGTTTATTGCTTAATATAGTTTTTGCGTGCGCGCGGCGCACGATTTTCGATCCGCCGCCTCGCCGGGTGGCTTTTTATTGCGATTTGCGTCACGCCGGGACAGCCGGCGGACATCGCCGCTCACCCCCCGTAACCCCTAACCTCTACCCTACAAAAAAACACTAGCGTTCTTTCTTACGTCGCCATATTGTGTTTAGGCAAATTTCCCCCTCAGACCCCTGCCCCGAATGTAATTATCTCGAGGGCTCTAGCATTTTTTTCTTCGGAGTGTATTTCAAGTTTAATGCGCTTTCGAAATGCAAACGTTCGCGATAAGAAGTTGGCGCAAACTCGGCTCAGATTCGCATAAAGCGACGACGTGCGAATTCGCATGTGCGATTCGACCGATTCTCGCGCCTCGCGAATTTGCGGCGAAACGAATTAAAACTCGCGACGAGAATCGCAAACTACTTTCCTGCACACTTTCGCACTCGGCTTGTGATTGAAATCCATTGAAGCTCACCTGAAACAAGGACAAGAAAGGTTGTTAGCGAATTTCTACTTTTATGCCCAAAGCATTATCATACAAATAATTAACCAGGGAATCCTAAAGAATAATCTGCACAAAATGTTTATATATTTAAACAAAAAGTTATGAACATTTTCTTGATTTTTTCTTATTTCTCTCGACGTTTCCTCACAACATTTCTCCAAACACACGCTCGACGGTACGTTTCAAGCGTGTTCTCCTACAAACCCGTTTTGCTTGCGCGTCCGCGCCCTGAATTATTTATGAGATTTGCTCAGTATTTTGCGTGCTTAGTATAGAGTGGAGGCGCCGGGCGCGTGCCGCAGAAAAACCGACGGCGACTGCGAACGCACATATTTGAATGAATTTCGTGTCGACCCGTTTTTTTTCGCGGACGAGCGCAATTGCGGCGCACGGCGGCGGGAGAATTGTGGAGTGACCGGAGATAACTCGGCCGCCATCTCGGCTCGGCCTGTTGATGTCACGTCGGCGCGTAAAACGCCAACGAGCGGAAAAAACAGGACGTATAGGTTCTATATCCGCGGCGCGCCGCCGCACAAAGGACGCGGCGTTTTGTACCGGCTTAGAGAAATAAAAATAAATAAAGTGGATCAGGCGGGAAGGACGGCGGGAAGGTCGCGCAAAGGTTGGCGGACCTTGGAGGGATTTTTCAAGATTTTATTGGTGCAATAAGGACGTCAGCAGGACTTGGGTAATAGTCTCGGGAAAATTTTGGAAACATCCGGAAAGTTTCTATCTTAACCTAATTAAACATGATTTAACTTTACT
>JARRAA010011122.1:0-13528 GCA_030557295.1 Ecitodaemon sp. MM-2014 | reverse complement strand
CCGCTCGGCACGCCCAACGTGGGTCCATAGGTAGCAAAGAACTTGGGTTTGAGGATCTCCTCGATGGACATCGTCTCAATCTCGCTTAGGGTGAGGTCGTCGTCGTTGATTTCAATGACGCCGTCCAAAGATTTCATCTTCGAGTCCTTAGTCATGGAAGCGACGACGTCGGAGATTTTGGGAACTTTCGTTGGTGTGGGCGTGGGTTCCGGGTCAACGATTAAAACGATTTCCTCTTCGTTGCCTTTAGATATCTCTGGAAACGGAAGTAAATCGTTAGAAATGATCGCAAAAGTACTAGAAATAGAATGCCGTACTTTGTACTTTCTGGACATTGCTGTCCGCAGGTTTAACAGACTTCCTCCGCTTGACCCCGGCCGGTTTGGGCAGCACCTTCACCGGAGACATTTTCGTCGCGCTCTTCGCGCCTTTCCTCGCCGTGCTGGCCTCCTCGTCGAGCAGAATCCCACGGATGTGTTTGACAGCGTCTCGATTCTTGACCCACAGGGGCGTCGTGTCGAACCTGCCGCCGACCTGCTCGCCGCTCTCCTCTTTGTCGTCGCGAAAGTAGGCGACGATGATGTCCGGACTCAGCTTGGGATGGCACGTTTGAAAGTGCCACGGGAAGCCGGTGCTGACGTCGTCCTTGAACTGACAATGCGTGCACTTGTACTGCGCGTCCATGGTGTGCTTCTCCTTGACGTGCAGCTTAATCCCGTCCTCGGTGGCCTTCCTGCACGCGCAAATGCAGCACTTCCACGGCCGCTTCTTCGCGGACTTGCCGACATCTGGCGGCTCTTCCACGCTCTCGACCTCTTGCCGAATCGCGAGCGGCTTGGCGGGTTTGTCGGCGTGCTTCTCGGCGGAATGCTTTTCGACTCTGCTCGCCTTGGAATGCAAGTAATCGCAATGGGCGCACTTGAACAGCGTACCGTCGTGCAGGCGAAAGTGTTCCATGATAGCATCGATATCAATAAATGAAGTTTTGCCATCTTTGGAAACGATCTCGACCTGACAGTGAATGCACTGGAAAACCTGCTCGTTGTCGTGAAGAGCTTGGAGGTGATGCCTCAGATTTTGTTCCTCCAGACACAGATAGTTGCAACCGGTAGCTCCGCAGACGTACCTCCGAACTTCTGGTACGTACATCGGTATGGCGTCTTTCACGTCCGCCTTCTCCTCCGGAGGCGTGGTCTTGGTCGCGGTGGAGGTAGAAGTGGCGCCGGAAGTTGTCGATTTGGGCCCCATGCGTCCCTCGAAACTGCTCGCAGCCAAATTCGTCATTTTATCAAACATCAATTCGTTCTTCTCCAGACAAGGCACGGGATTAACGGCCTCGCCAACGTGGAGTTTCGAATCGAATTTCCCGCTGGTGTGCAGCTGCAAATGACGCAGGAAATTGCTGCGGACTTTCGTGCTAAAGTCGCAGTTCTTGCACGTGGCCATAAACTTGAAAATGGGGGTGATGGGTACGTTGTCGATGTCAGCGGGCCCGAACGCGGTTCCGTCGTCGTCCGCATCGGGTACCAGAACACCGGGATCCAAGGGCGCCGTTAGCACCGGCTTGCCAATAAAATTGTCCACGTCTATGTTGCTTTTGTCCGGATTGACGGGCTGGAGAACGATATTGTTCAATTTATGCACATCCTTGACGTGCTTTTTCAAGCAATTGAGACGCGCCTCTTTGTGTCCGCATAATCCGCAGCTGAGATTCTTCACGCCGTGAACGCGCATGTGTTCGACCAAGGTATTGGCGTGCCGGTAGTTTCTACTACAATAGAAGCAGATGTACGGTTTAGAGGAACCATCAACGATGCAGGACCCCAAATGTTTGGCAAATTGCACAGAGTTTTCGGAGACTTGTCGACAATTATAGCATTTGTATAGATCATTCTTTGGCCCTTCGTCGGAAGGCGCAATGATCGCCGCGGAAAGTGGGCCTTTCAATATCGAAGGTGGTTCTGCCGGTACTGCAGGTTTGGAAGCAACCACAGGCGCGCCCGGTACACCAGACATTGTGGTAGATGTAGATGCAGAAGACACGGATGTCACCGATGACGCAGATGCAACTATAGATGAAATGGGCGCCATTGATGCCTGGACAACCTTTGCGACAGCCGAAGTTGACGGTGTGACAATCCCAGAAGTTTTCTTGATGTCGTCCAGGACCAGAAACAGGCGTGGCCCCGAATTCACGCCGCCCGCGATCGTCATGATCTGGGACTTGGGTCCCGCGCAGACAGGAATCAACGGATTGACGGTGGAGGTGGACAGCGACGAGGTGAGAGACACGGGAATGATTGCGTTGATAGTGGTGGGACCACTGCCGCTAGTAGCGATGGCCTTGATCGCAACTGGGGCGGGCTTGATCGGAGTGGAAGTGTGCAAGGGTCCAGTGATGGGAATCGTGGGAAGCACCTCGCTCAAATTGGTGTCGTCCCTGATGACCAATTGGTTAAGGATGTTGGTACCAGCAGTCTTTTGGACGGCCTAAAACCAAAGAAAGTACTGTTTGTTTGTAGAACAAAATCACCTGGGAACTACTTTACCTCGTCCTTTTGTCTGCACACTATGGCAACGTCATGGAAGGGATGTTCCAGCGCGATATGGCGAAACACCTCGAAGTACGTGTGCGCTCCACCATCCGGGCAGTAGCGACAATTGAAGGCGAACATTTGATCATAATTGTCTTGGCCCGCCATCGAACACGTCAGATGATGGTTCTGGCAGACTTTCATCAAGTAGTACTTCTTGCCACAACCTAGAACACCACCAAGTGAGAATGACCAAACCGAAATCCTAAAAACAAGCAATACTAACCACATATGTACGGCTTGAGAATGTTTTTGATCGGAGGCAGAAACGGGGGACGATACCGATTGTGAAAGTTGCTCAAATCGAATTCCTTCACACGGAGCGCCTTCCCTTCGTGACACACCTCATGGTGCACCACGACGTACTCTGACTTTCTGGCACGGTACAAGCAATGGCCGCAACCAAAGCTACAACGCGCATGACGCATCTAAACCGCCAGGAATTAGTTAACACGAGTGTACAAACAAAATAAATCTCTTACCATGATATGAATTTTGATAAACTCCTGTCTCATTTTAAAGTTGCAATACAGACAGGGCAGGAACGCCTCCCCAAAGGCGTGCTCCTTAAGGTGCTCCTCGAAAGCGTCCTCGGACTGCGTAAAAAACTGACAGTTGAAGCTCGGACACTTGAACAGCGCCAAGAGGCCCTCCTTCAGCCAGGCGGTCATGACCGCCTCCGACTTTCGATCCATCTTAAGCTCCATGCGATGCATAGGAACGATTTTACAAATGGCGGTGTTGGGTTGTTGCTTCAGACACTTCTCTACCTTCTCGGCGGACACCTTAATCTTTGGCTTCAGATCGATCTTCGCGTCAACCTTATCGTCCTTGGCGGCATCTAAAGTCGGGACCTTGCTGAGACTTAGCGTGGCCAGAGGTGGCGGCTCCTTGTTAGCGAGACTCTCCACCTTACTGATCATGAACGGCAGCTTGGGAACCGACACAGGAGTTGGCACGGTCATCGGCGGTTCGGAGCACGGAATGTTGTCGTCTTCGATCTCGATGACGTCCTCGGTCTCCACCTGCTCGGCCGAGTCCTCCTGCTCCTGCTTGATGCTGGCCAAGGGCAGTTCCAGCGTAGACGCCTGGTAGCTCTCCACGTGATCGAACAAATGCGCGAACACCTCGACCATGGGCAGCGTGATGTTGCGCGCCGGACAGAAACTGCAGTCCATTTGCTCCAGCGAATTGCTATGGGTGTAATTGCAGTGAACCTCGTGCACGCGGGGATCCGTCGTCTGGAAGATGCACGCGTTCTTCCGACAGATGTAGGTGATGCCACCCTTTTTATCGATCATGGCGTCTATGATCCCCACGCTGTGCAATTTCCGGAGCTGCGAGTTGGGCGGTTTGGCCTTCAGCTGACCGAGCTGCTTCCTCATAGAGATCTTCAGCTGTTTCTCCGGCAAAGCGTCGTTCTCCTTCTTAATTTGTACCGTCTGCGCGTCGTCATCAGAATCCGGACCAATCTCCGAGGAGTACATAACCTCCTTATCGATGGGCGGCGATAAGTACGCCGCGGGCGTCTTTTCCTGTTCGTCGAGCCGCTTTTTGAGCGCATCCAGGAAGCTGCTGTTACGTTTAGGCGCGGTTATAACCGCGTCGGGGACAGTATCCGAAATATCCGCCTTGAGAAGATCGTCCCAGTCATCGCAGACAAACGCAGAGCTCGGCGGTGGTTTTGCGCCAGAAGGCAGCAACTCACTGGGCAGGGCAAAGTCTTCCGTCTTCTCCATCAATTTGTCCATAATAGACTTGGAACTCTCCGACTTCTTCTCGCCGACCTTCTCCAATGGCTTAGCCTTCTCAGCCTTTTCGATCTTCTCGGGAGTTTTCTCCGGCGGAGTCTTATCCAGATCCTCCTTCTTCTCCTCGGGCTTCTTCTGTCGACTCCTCAATCTCCTAACGCCAGGCACATCCACCCCTCCTTCGAATCCTAGGTCCTTATTAGCTTTCATGGTCCTTTGCAGGATTGGCAGCGACATATTAATGGTATAAAGGAAGGCGTCTTTGTCGTGATACGTTTTCATATGTTCCGCCACCGTCTCCTTCTTCAGCTGTAGATAATTGCACTCGGAGCAAACGTATCCAAACAATTTATCGCAAAACTTGGGAATGTCTTCGGCGTGGGGCTCCTTGGTCAAATTGTGCGCAAACTGTATGTGATTCTTCACGTTCGATTTGACGTGATGCTTGTAGGGGCATTCCGTGCAGTGGTATCTCAGCTCCCCGGTGTGACTGCTGACGTGATCGTAGAAGGTCGCGACGAGCTCCTTCTGGAGATCGTGAAAGCAGAACCTGCACCGGAAGTCGTACTTCAGGGGCTTCTTGCTTTCCGTCATGGTAGCCTCCATTCCGGAGTAGTCGTTGAGGATGGACTCCTGACAAGCGTCCAGGGTCGCGTCAGGGGCCAGCCTGGAGATCAGCACCCCGGCCTCCGGATGCTCGCCAATGTAATGGACGATGATTTGCGTCCCGGAAAACGTGCAGAGGCGACAACTGTTCACATAATTTCGTTCAAACTTGAGATAGTACTCCTTGTCAAAATTCAATTCCTCGGCCATCTTCATCTTCTTGTTCTTGTTTTCCGAATCTGGTTCAGCCTCGGATGATATACGTTTAACGCCAATCGACTCGGCACTCTTGTTATCCCCGTCGGGTTGAGGTGTCTTGCTCCCGCTCCTATTCATCCGAGACTTTGGTCCAATCTTATGCCTAGTCACCAATGGCGACGGCGACACGCACACTTCCCGATTCTCGGGCAACTTTTCCAAAATAACCCTCAGAGTCTTCCCCTGTTTGAGGATCTCGTCGACGGCGGGCGTAATCTTCACGTCCTTTAATTCGTCGCGCAGACTGGTCGAAGACTTAACAGACCCCGGACTCGATGCTCGGCTAGATGATCCGGTGTTGAGTCCTCTGCGACAAGATCCCATGATGCCTTCGCCTAGAGTAGACTTGATGTCCAGATGCAGCTGATCCAACTCGGACTTTCTCTTACTCTTTTCCTTCTTTTCCTCCTTCCTCTCCTGCGCTTCGACCTCCTTCTCCGCAATTGGAGCATCAGCGCTCCTACTGACTTCCAGAAAGCTGCTAAACTCGTCGTCCTCTCTGCGAAACATCTCTTCCAATTCGCCTTGGATGATCAAGTCGAGAGTCCGCGCTTCAGCTGCACGTTCATGTTCGGCCACCTCTTCGAACTTATAATCCAACGGGATGCTGCCATCGGCAATCCCATCAATGATCCGTTCAATGTTAGGCTTCTTCTTGCGACCTCTGGTTTTCGGTGGCGTGACAGCAAGCGAATCGGGATTTTTAATGGTAGCTTTGTATTCTTCCTCGTCTTCCGTGGAATCATCTGCGGTACTGCCGCTATCTGGTATCGTAGTTGAGAGCGTTTCGTCTTCTTCGACTTTCTTCGATGCCGCTTTGCCCCTAACAGGTTTGGTTTTAGCCGGAGTTGGGGAAGGTGAAGAAACGTCCTTCTCTTCCTTCGGAGGTGGTTTCGCCTTAATAGGCACGGGAGAGGGCGAAGAATTTTCCACTTCCTCAATTAATTTCTTCTTCCGTTTCGGCGAGTCTTCAGTATCGCTGATTCTGACTTCGTTGTAGTTAATCGATTTGGTGCGCCTGCGTAGCCTTCGTCCTATCTGCCATTCCGGGTCTGGTTTTGCCTGCTCCTCCATTGTCTTCTCTCCTTCGTCAGTCTTTTTCGTTTGTCCGCCTTCTACAGTAACAACATCAGCCTCATCTTTGACCTCGTCAACCACATCCGTATCTGCACTAGGAACTTTCTCAGCATTCTTATTAGTATCTTTCGCAGCTTCGCTTGGAATATCCACAGGATGCTCTGTCTTCACTTCTTCCTCGACGGGGGCAGCAACGACAATCTTTTCCTCCGCCTCCTCCTCCTCCTCCTTTGCTTCTTGGTTAGGCGTGCTTGTAGATTGACTAGCAGATTTGCTGGCAGCAGCAGCTTCCTTTTGTAGAAAACTCTCCATCATTTCTAGTATCTTAGCGGGGACATAGGTCCCCCCATCGGCAGCCGTCGCCTTTTTAGCTTGACTTAACATTTTGAGCAGACTGTCACGGTCAACCTCATTATCGGGTTCTTTAATACTTCCTGGAGCATCCATTTCCTCTTTGGATTCATCAGCCACATCTGTTTTCGCGGCAGTAGGTTCAGGAACCTCAATAACAGCCTTCCTCTTCAGGGGTTTGTCATCCTCGGAATCGCTCGAAAGTAATACTATAGGTTTCTTTGGTCGACCTCTTTTTTTACTCTTTGTAATGTCACCTACTTCGGGGCTATCCTCCTGGCCATCGTCATTATTTACCTTATCTTTTGATTTTTCATCGGCGTCCGTTTCCTTTTGATCATTGCTCAAAGTTTTCGCTTCAGCGCTCACTTCCTCTTCCTCAATCTTCGCATCCTCTCTCTGTTCCTCCTTCTTCTTTTTGGCTTCCTCATCCTCCTCCCTTTTCCGAGCCGCTTCTTCTTCCCGTTTCTTCTTTGCCTCCTCTTCTTCTTCTTCCTTCTTCTTTTTGGCCTCTTCTTTCTTCTTTTCTGCCTCCTTCGCCTCCTCAATCAACCGCTTTCGATGCTCATCCCTTTGCCTCAGCTCCCTCCATTGCCTGTAATTCTGCGGAGTGTTGTTCTGCTGCTTGACCGGCGAATAAAAATCCACCGGCTGCATTTTACTCAAATCATACTCGTTGCCGATGGGTTCGAACGGATGAAATCCAGGATTGTTCATGGCCTGCTGGTTTAAAAGAGGCGGCGGAGGCGGAGGTGGAAATCTATTCCCCATTCCCCACTGCGCATCTTCTCTGCGCTCCGCCCCCGGAGGCGGCTCCCAACGTCCCTGCAGCAAATTCGATTGAGGACGAGACAATCGATGCTGCATCAGATGATGTCGCGGCCCGTAAGCATCCGGTGGGAATTCTCGCGGACTGGGAGGGGGATGGAACCCAGAGTCCATCCGCCTAAATTCCCTCGGGTCTCGACGATCGCACATTTCCCGAGGATCTCCTCTATACTCCCTAGGATCCCTAGGATCTCTATAAGCCCTGGGATCCATAGGGACCCGAGGGTCTCGCACATCTCGAAATTCTCTCGGATCCCTATTCGGCACCGCCGGTTCGTGCAGATGATCGTTCCCGACTTCGTGTAGGGGACTCCTCAGCGGATTAGCATCCCTGGCAGTCGGAGCAGGAGGAGGATTCTCTCGCTTCTTCACACCATACAGTCTGTTGATTTCGGCACTTTCGTTGGCGAACGGATTGAAATCCTGGAAGCCCAACGGCAAAGGAGGCGGTTCCATGGGTTTGGCAAGCTTCTCTTCCGCAGTAACCGTGCTGACGGGGGCCGACTTGTCTTCCACCTTCTTCCTGATAATCACGCCAGGACCCAGAATCTTCTTCACCCCTGCAGGGAGCTGCGGTTTGGCGGGAACCTCTTCTTTGGCTGTAGTCTCGCACGTCCCCTTCTTTACTGCCCCCACCTGATCTTGCAGGTGATCGTTTCCGACCTCGTGCAGGGGACTCCTTAGGGCATTCGCATCCTTAGCAAACGGATCAAAATCCTGGAAGCCCAAGGGCAGAGGAGGTGGTTCCATGGGTTTGACAGCCTTCTCATCCGCAGTGGTCGACTTGGCCTCGACTTTCTTTTTAATTTTTACCCCTGGTCCCAGAATCTTCTTCACCCCTTCGGAGAGGCGTGGCTTCTCTTCAACTGCATTGTCGCAGGTTTCCTTCGCTACTGGTACGTCCGTCGTTTCAGTCTCTTTCTGCGCAAGCATCTCAACGCTTTCAGTCTTATCGCTCGTCTCCTTAGCCTTTTCCAAAACATTAGACGATCCCCCGATCATCTCCTTCTCAGGCACTTTTTCCTTCCCATCAACCTTAGACGCCTCCTTCTCTTTATCCTTCACGTTAGTCACAGACTTAGTTTTTTCCTTTGGTTTCTCTTTATCCCTCTCCTTCGACTTTTCCTTTGCTTTCCCCCTCTCCCTCTCCTTCTCTTTTTCTATACTCTTACTTTTCTCCTTATCCCTGTCCTTCCCCTTCTCCTTATCCTTGTCCTTCCCCTTCTCCTTATCTCCTTTTTCTTGTCCAGATTTCGCACCCTTGTCGCTCTGGCTTTCCCTCCTGCCTTCATGAGATGTTCTCCTGTCGTGTCTGCGAACCGTCTCTAATTCCCGCCTATACCGCCTAATCCTGTCACCAAACCGTTTCTTAATATCCGCCTGCTCAGATCCACTGAGCCCCTCCTTTTTCAGCGCAGCTGCCAAATCTCTCTCGGTCGTCTCGATCTTTTTCTCCAAAATGTCCATGTTGTGTTTGCAGCTGTGCTTGTCTCTATCTCTAGCTCTGTCCCTATCTTTGTCGTGAGATTTCTCTTTGGAATGAACACTTTTGCTCGTCGACGCACTACCAGCACCGGCACTATCACAACGCGCGGCCTCCCCGTCTTTGCTGTCCCTACGCGCTTTGTCGGGGATCAGCTTCTCGTCCAAACCGGACAAGATGCTGCCGAAAATCGACCCGGACTCGACGACCGTTTTGCACGATTTCGTTTTCGCGGATTCCTTCGATTCCTTCTCCTCCTTCTCCTTCGCGCCCTTCGAACCCTTCGAATCTTTGTCTTTAGAATCTTTAGAACTTCGCGAGTGTTTAACACTTGAATCTTTATCATTCCTACCGCTCTTATGCTTATTACTAGTCGCGTTGCGCTCGCCTTTAGCCGAGTCCTTGCCCCCACTCTTCTCCGGTTCGCCACGCCTTTTAGTCTTATCGTCGCGATCGTCCTTGCGCACCTTTTTGTGAAACGGCGTGGGCACCAGACTTACCTTGGACTTCTGCACGATGTTCACCTCCTTCTCGGCGGCATTTTCGACCTTCACCTTCTTCACCTCGGTCGTTTGCGCGTCTTCGAGAAGGAGCACCTCCAAGTCCGCGGCGGAAATGGGCGGTTTGGAGGTGTCCACGACCGGCACCACGGGAGGGGGCGGGAAGAACGCAGGTGGCGACGCTTCCGACGTAGGAGGCAGAGCAACCGGCGAGGCCCTCTTGATGCTCTCGGCGACGACCGAATAGATACTCGGCCGTTCGTTTTCGTACCTTTCTGTGCTGGCGTCGGCTCCGTCCGGCGATTTAATCTCGTCATCCGGGGACATGATTTGGAACTCGTCGTCCGGCGACTGAATGCCATCGTCGGGCGAGTCGATCGGCTCGAAGTGCGTTTTGATGCTCGCGATCTTCTCGCTGGCAGTCTTCGCGTCAAACGAATCGTCGGGTCTGATCATCGGTTTGGTTTCCTTGGCGGGGCAAGTCGCACTATCGCCGCTCTCTTCCTTTATTTCCCGCTTCGCCGGAGGTTCTTGTTTCGCTATTCGCTGTTATAAAAACAAGATGGCCATATATGAGCAAATGTAACCTAAAACAGTATCAACGCATAATGTCAACTTACTCCTTTTCTTGCTCCTACGTTCTTTAGCAACTGTATGACTCTGTCGCACTTCTGCAACGTTGCATATGAGATGCTAAAAAGAAGCAATGATTAGTAGCAACGCCTCGAGCGTATAGGCTAGGTGAGGTATTACTTTGCTTTCGTGCGCCTTTCGATGATATCGCAAATGGCGCTGATTTTCGTGTACTGCCCGCAGTCCTGCTTGAGGCTATGCAGCATGTGCCTCAAGAAGGGAACCTGCTTCTCTAGGTGCCGCCCGAGCTCTTCTGCATTCTCCATTTTCTACGCAACACACAGTAGAGAACTGATGAGTCCGAAAGCAAGAACAAGAGAAGCGTGAATTATGTACTACGAACTAAGAGGAAATTATCGAAGACGTGCTGAATGCTACTGGACCTACTGGCTGTCTTCCGTTCGTCGATTACGAGTTTCGACTCCGCATGGGCCACACAAAACAACGAGACTCCGAGAAGACACTGCACATCACCGGGCGCTGAACACAAGCGAAGCCAAGGCAAATCAAGTCATCACTCGGGACCACGAATGGTACAATGTGATCCCACAAGAACACGATCGAATAATTCGATGATAAACGTTTTTAAAAAAATTGCGGAATGTGCGCACGGCGTCGTCGTTGCCGCTTGCCGTTGAGCGTTGACATCGGGCGCTGCTGCGCGCCGGGATCGAGCGAGCGTCGTTCATTAGTAGGTACCCCTAGTACCCCTCTAGGAGAGCATTGCTCGAAACCACATCCGACCAGCGCGGTTCGTTCGAGCGCGGCGAGTTGGCGCGAGGCGCGCTTGTAGAGTGGAGGGAGATCGTCCCCACTCGCGAGTCGAGAAGAGCGCCATTACACGGCGCGTCCAGTCAGGCGGTGGACGTTGAGCAGGCGGCGAGTGAGATTATAGAGCAGTAGCAATTTAAGAAAAATTAGCTTGCTCCGCCAAACATTCGAGGTGCGACGTCTGAGCAGCGCGCAAATCAATGTGATGTTTTAAAATATCGAGTAAGACTGTCGCCCAGCGTCGGGACGATCAAGGAACTGTGGCAACGGCGCTTAAAACAATCGCTGTGACAGCTGCTTTCAACACCACACTTTTGTAATACGCTGCATTCGTTCAAAGAGCAAAGAATACAATCGATCAATTGTGTCCTGTTAAGCCTTACCAGTTTTTCACGTCCGGAGCACAGTCAGTCGCGTCCCTTGTAGACTTTCGTAGACTCCAGTGCCTGCGTTCCGCACTAGCTCCAGAGCATTCTCGAATAATCGAACAGATAGATTCAACGCATAGTGAGAACCAAAGACGGGAGTTTCGTTTCCCACATTTCGACAATCGTTCGAGGTCAGGCAGTCGGTTCCCGGCCGGATCGATGGCCAAGCGCTCGGAGCAGTTCGTCGCGGAATTTTCGCGACCGTGGACGACACAAGTTGCTTGCCGCGCGGAGGAGTCGACAAGCAAATAAACGCGAAGCGGTAAAGCAGCGCGACGAAGATTGCACCCGACTAATTCACTCTTGTGCTGCGCCTCCAGCCGACGGGTGGAGAAACCAACATGGCGACTGCTTGACGTTCGGTTTATTATTATTATTCGTGGACAAATGAATGTCAGCGAATTTGACAGGCGGATTGACGTTTTTTACGAAGAACACCGAGAGCAGGAACACTTGAAGGGTTTGACCAAGGAAGCGCCTTTAGCTCCCGAAGTCTAGTTGTAGATTTTTGCAACGCATACGAAAAACAGGCACAGGAACAAGGTAAATAATTGTTTTAACGATGAACCATGGACTGCTCCCCAGTCCCGAAAGGAAAAGTAAGTAAACAGGAAGATTAGATGGCCTATAAATCGGTTAGAAGGCTATTCATACGATCCACGTTGATGCAGTTCCAGGAATATTTCGAAAGTTCTCTTTACGCCGTATACAATACCTTGTTTCAACTGTGAACAAGGCGAGGCATGATGATACAAGCTCCCTCGTCCTCAATATTAAAAAGAGAAACTATAAAGAGCGATCACAATCAGGAACAGTAAAGGAATTGTTTGTAGAATGTGGACTTGCGGGACTTGCGGAGCATCAGCTGAGTTGGCACTTTGAGTCAACGCGGTCGCTCCCAGTCGCTCCGCTCAGTATCGATTTGCTCCGCAACTGCATCGCAGCGGCATCTAGAAGCAACGCGTTCTACTCGCTCTCCTTCTATATAGAAATGCGTAGCGTCGGTTCATCATCGCCCCCTAGTTTAAAGTAGTCCAAATCTGTCCTCCTCCTCACAACCGTCTTTTGTTTTCTTTTCTTTTCGTTCAAGGCCAATTTCACAAACGCAGATATATTCCTTATCAATTTCCACTATCTGCACTTCTTTTATAAACGTGATTCGTAACCTACGTCTATGCTTACTACGCCTCTATTGTCTTCTCTGGTCTATTGTTTTAATTCACGACGTGGAACGTGCGAAACAATTGTGTCAAGCATGAACTAACGCCGATCGAGCATATAATGTACAAAGTTGCAAAAACTACTACTGACGACGGCACCATATTTCTTTTGTCGTCGTTATCGTGCCGTGGTTCCATGAATCGAGATATTTTTAGACGTGGAGTATGGAATATGAGCAATCGTGCACCGTGAGCGGAATAATGGATGATTCATCCGTTTTAGTATGGTTCGGATTTGGTCAGTTCTGCGTATATTCGAGAAGTTTCCTCTTCACGTTTCCCGTCCATTTCGTTTTATTATGAAGTCTTAGGGCGTACGGCCTGTTGGGGGACAAAGAGGGGAGAACGGAAGGTCTACAATGCGGCGCGGTAGAAATGACCTGCTATTGTTTGCTGCAGTTTGTTGCACGAGCAGGTAGTCGAAATCCCCTCGGGTACCGTGCCTACGCTACGCATTGGTATTGACGATCTTAGTCAAACACGCTTCGGCACGTTTCGGTGAATAACGCCGGAACTAATCAATATTTTACGAGGAAAAAATACCGATATGGAGCTCGATTAATTGACTATTGATTGACATTTATCGCGGCTTTACTACCATGCGGCGTTATATGAGAAAAATAATAATAAAGTGCAGCTGAGGTGACGATTGTTAAGTGACGCAAGAGGTTCGAAATTCTCAGCGGGCATTGGAATAGTCGCTTTCAACCAATATCCCGTTCATAGAAAATAATTATTTTTTATTATTAATCGCAATATTTATAAATAAACAAATAAATAGATCGATAGCTAATAAAATTGTGCATCTCTGAGGACTTTAAAACATTCTTCTGTGTCGTTTTTCCGCTTAAACACTGTCAAAATTGTAAAGGGGACGAAGGTCAATTGGCGACCATTCGTGTCATATTCTTATATCAGCAGGTATATTATTCATATCGTATCCTCGGGTAATACCTACTAGAGTAGGTACTCATTGGTACCACTCGCACACACGATCGCCGTCGTGTGCATTGCACTCGGTCGGCGAT
>JARRAA010011069.1:0-51284 GCA_030557295.1 Ecitodaemon sp. MM-2014 | reverse complement strand
TCAGTAACTGCGCGACGAATTATCTGTGTCGCGTGTTACAGACTCCTGAACAATTTTACATGTTAATTTTCCATATAAGCAATAAATTGCTGGAAATAAATGGGTAGGTTCACACAAGTACGCCACCAAGGCGTCCTTGCTAGGTAAAGTGGAAACTTATATTTATGTTTTTATTTTGACCGGCTTTTTAAACCAGGCCAAGCTAGTTAAATTACGATACGCATCATTGGCGTAATTACTTAATTAATTCCGAATACACATTTTTAAAAAACCTGAAAACAAGAGCAGGGAATAAAATAAATTCCAATAAATTAATATTCCACAAATTTTATTCAAAATATTTATAAAAACATGAATATTACAAAGATTATTGTGTATAAATAAAGATCGCAAGATGGAAGAAATTCGCCACAAAAACAGACGACTGAGTAACGCTGTACACTAAAGACAGTTACTATCACTAACTATTTTCGACGAGAGACCGCGAACTCTGCTGGTCGCGAAGTATGCGAAGGTGATTTTGATGCGAACAAGGCGAATTGTGTGCAAATCGTACGAAATCTGCCACTCGTGCGAGTGGCCGAGTGCGCAGCGTGCGGTCATGTGCGACAGCGCGCATGCCGAATGCCGTGCCAATTCGTGCCGAGCGGTGCCGACCGCGGGCAAAGTGAGAATGGCCAATGCATATCCTAGCCGCACTCACGTGAGTGCGAGTGAATGCAGGCGATGATGACTTACGTGCGAGGGAAAGAGTCGCGGGCGTGATTTCGAGCCGCGCGTGTCGTCGATTGGCAATCACCGAGGCGAAAAAGTTAAAAAATTGGCTAATTTTGGTTGCCATTTTTACCTACTTCCGGAAGAAAATCTGGGACAACTCGTATTAAAATCGAAAGAACAACTCTTGTGCTACGATATGAAGTGAAAATTACGAAACTATCGCCGCTAGAACGCATGTTACAGCCGATTTTGCATGTTTGGGAAAATTTCAAGAATTGGCAAACTTTGGGGGCCATTTTGAGCTACTTCCGGTTGAAATTCGATAATATATCGTACTAAAATTGAAAGAACAACTCTTCCGCTACGAAATAAAGTGAAAATTGTGAAATTATCTATCCTAGAACGTATGTCACAGCTGATTCTGCAAAGCATGTTTTGGAAAAGTTCAAAAATTGGCAAACTTTAAGGGCAATTTTTATCCACTTCTGGTAGAAATTCTGGGGCAACTCGTATTAAAATTGAAAGAACAACTCTTCTGCTATAAAATGAAGTGAAAATTATGAAACCATCTCTAATAGAACGTATGTTATAGCCGATTTTGCAAGGCATGTTTTGGAAAAGTTCAAAAATTTCCAAACTTTGGGGGCCATTTTGACCCACTTCCTGTTGAAATTTGATAAGACATCATATTACAATAGAAAGAATAACTCTTCCGCTATAGAATAAAGTGAAAATTGAGAAAGTATCTTTCCTAGAACGTGTGTTACAGCTGATTCTGCAGAGCATGTTTTGGAAAAGTTAAAAAATTGGCAAATTTTGAGGGTCATTTTTACTTACTTCCGGTAGAAATCTGAAGATAAATCATACTAAAGTGGAAAGAACAACTCTTCTGCTACGAAATAAAGTGAAAATCACGAGTCCATCTCCCCTAGAATGCGTACTACAGCCGATATTGCAAGGCATGTTTGGGGAAAGTTCAAAAATTGACAAACTTTGGGGGCCATTTTAGCCCATTTCCTGTTGAAATTCGACAAAAGAAATCAAAATAAAGTCGAAAGAACAGCTCATCCGCTATAATATAAAGTGAAAATCGCGAAATTATCTCCATTAGAACACATATTATTGCTGATTCTGCAATAAATGTTTAGTAAAAGTTAAAAAATTGGAATTTTTTTTGGGGGGCCATTTTTACCAACTTCCGGTAAAAATTCAAAGATAAATCGTGCTAAATTTGGAAGATCAAGTCTTCCGTTACAAAATGAAGTGGAAATCGCGAAACTATGCTTCAATATCGTACTCCTAAGCCCACTCATATTATGCAAGGCAAGTTCAAAAATGCGCCAACACTGTTTCTAGTACTCTGGTTTATATTTATATATATATATTTAATGCACATGTTATACAGATTTTTGAAATTTTGATTCTAAAAAGAAACCGCCGAACACTTCCGCTATTATATAGCAAAACGATAGTGAAAATAGATTATCAAATGCAAGCAATAACCTCGTAAATTTAATTATTCCGAGCACACTGCAACACATACACGAATAGCAGCAAAGCTTTAATGAATAGTTTCTCTTATTATCACCTACGGCAATGAATAAATTATCAACGAATGTTCTTCCAGTTATTAGTGACTCAAAGAATGTAAAGGCGTATCCCCCCACTTGAAATCCTCCTGATATGTATAGTATATAAGCCAATAGATAATATTCAAAATGGTAAAGGACAACGGGAACATAATCCTCGCCGCCTGATCGATATAAGACACGCTGTTGATGTGCCGTGCGCCATGATCATTCCCACCGCTGCCGGAAGCCTCACGCTGCCGTTGCTTCCGAAATTTGTCGTCGCCAATAAGGCAGTACCAAAACTGCCGCCATTTTGGTAGCCGATACTCCGTCTGAGTCTGACGTTCCATCGTCAGCCGCACCGACGCCGGCGGCGCGCTGTTCGTAAGAGAAGTCCTCCGGTCGAAGTGCAAGCCCATACTCAATCCAGGACTCTACGCTCAAAAAGGATGAAATTTACAACCAGAAACTGTGCCAAACTAGACGAAAGGTACTCACGTTATAAATAGGACAAATCAAGGAATTCCTACGGCGTCCATGATTGGTCCCGTTCCCGTTGCCAATGACTGCATTATCCATCAAGTCCATTGGATCCCGGACGACGATCTCCTCGTGCTGGTCCGCGCAGTCGACCCACTCGTCTTCGTCCACCGGGATCTCCCCGCTGCCCACTTTCGTGAAATAGTGCACCCCGGCGAATTCCAGCAGCGTGGCGATGCAATAGAAGAAGCAGGACAAGAGGAACCAGTCCAGGGCAGTGGCGTAGCGCACTTTCGGCAAATCCGTGCGGGAATCTAGGCTGATTGTCGACAAAGTGAGCACGGTGGTAATTCCCAATCCGACGCGGTCACTCGTCGCCTCGCGATGGATCCAGAAGGACACCCACGACAGGACCACGATCAAAATGCACGGGACGTACACTTGTATCAGGAAGTATCCAGTGTGGCGTTGCAAGTTGAAAGATACTTGGAGGACAGAGAATTCCCCTAGAGCGAAGAGACATTTTAAGGTAAAACATTTCACATTGGAGCGTGTTTTTGACCATTTTTAATGGCTTTACGCTGATAGTGGATATTATGATAGAAATTATAACTATTTAAGAATATTTTTGAATAAACAGAATGCAAATCGGCCATTTAGTTGATAAGTTATATCGAATTTTAGATGAGAAAACAAGATAATTTTATAGAAAATGCAAAAATTGGTGAATTTTAGTAAAGATTTTGAGACATATCCTTAAGGATAATTGTCGAAATATATCATTATATTTGAAGAGCAACTCCTTGGCTATCATTTAAGATTAAATATAATAGAATACCATGATTAGTTTAGCAATTACAGCTAATTGTGAAAAACATCATTTTACAACTTTTGCCTTGAGCATATACTTTAAAACCTTCATTTTAAATAAAAATGTAGGGCATTTTTAAAAGGATTTAATAATATATTAATATCGCAAAAGAAAGAGCAACTATTCAAGAATAATTTTAGTAAATAGCATTAAAATCGAATGTTTACTTCAAATGTTACAACAAATTTATAAAAAGAATGAAAAAATAGCACGCTGATTTTAAATTCAATAATTAATCAACTTTGAGTCTGATTTAAAGGAATATCCTCAAGGGTAATTAAATGTTTGGACAATTAAACATAAAGACTAACTCTTTAGCTATAATTTAAGATAAAAAAAAATAAAATCCTGCGATTAGTTTAGCAAATGCAATCAATATTCCACAACAGGTTTTACAACACTAGAAATAAACTTTTAGAACTTTTTTACGTAGTAATATGTTGCATAAACATAAAATTAACTGGAGTTCCACAAAGCATACTTAATTTAAAAGGTCGTTAATGTTATCAGGTTATCCGTTCGCACGTGTGACTAATTTTCGGCTAACTAAATCAGCTGAATGGCTAAAAACGTAAAACAGCGGGTCGGGAAACGCGATAATGACGTTATTCCCAGAAAGGCTGACTGGCCCACCTTCGCGCCGGCGAAACGTGAAATTCCTGTAGGGGAAGCTCATCAGGTCGAACTGCGAGAGAGTCATTCCGGGAATGAAGCTGACGCTGGCGTCGTCCAGCCATTGATACACCAACTCGTTGGACGTGTAAGCATCTAGAAATCGCATTAGACGCTCTACATCTACGGCTGCGACATATTTCGCACCCCCGATCGGCGCACGATTAATGCGGCGACGAATTTCATTAGCGCGGCGCTAAAAATTTAATTGGACGATACTCACAGCTGCCGAGTATCAGCGGGCAGGACTGGCGGTCCATGGGAAACGTGCGCAGCTCCATCGGGCATTTCGCCTTAATCGTCAGCCTGCGGGCGATGAAGATTGCGAATCGGATTAATGGGCGCGCATTAATAATGCCGGCGACATTTTTAATTCGGAATTATAAATAGGCAGCCGACGCGTATTTTACAACATTCTTGTTCATCTGTCCGTCGGTTTACTCTAGAAGAAGGATTGCAGCCGAGGGGAAAGCAATCGGGGATGTTGGATGTTGCTGTTTTAACTCATCGCTCACCTCATTGAATACAGGATGTCGCCATCTTGACTGATGCGCAGCAACTTGTTGGGGACAGTTATGGTGTGGACGTAGGAGTTTTTCCCGTTGTAGAAGTACGTGTCCGGCCTCCAGATGCGTTCCAGCATCTTGATCGACAGCGATAAGGATTTGATTGGTCCGAGGAAGGATAATCGACGGTCGCGCCAATATTGACGGAAGTAACAATCCATCGAGTATTCCTGATTCGAATAAAATCACCAATGTTTAACTTTTCTTATCTCACAACAAAGAGTAACTATTTGAGATTATTTTATAGTGAATATCGGATTTTCCGTTGAAATGTTTGAAAAAAGTTTACAAGAAAAAAGAAGAAAACGAAAGTTCATAAGTAATTAAACTTTGACCAGGATTTTGAGGCATATCCTGAAGGATAATGGCCTGTGATTTTAATACAATTTAAAGAGTAACTCTTTTGCTATAATTTAATGTTATACATGTAAAATTACTAGGACTAGTTTAATATTTACAGCCAAAAGTCACCAAAAACAATAAATATTTAATTTTCGGCGTGTTTCAGGATATTTTAATGCGTTTTTCAATTGGATAATAATCATATCGAAGAAGTAATAATTTAAAATTATTTTAAAGTAATGATCGTGAAAATCGTACCTTTTATTGAATAGTTACAGTAAATTTTATAAGAGAAAACAAGAATACTAAAGTACAAAAATAATTCAAATTCGACAAGGATTATGAGACATATCCTGCAGGATAATGATCTTTATCTTTAATACGATTGAAAGAGTAACTCTTTGGCTATAAAATAACAGTAGGAATATAAAATTACTGCGATTAGTTTAGTAATTACAGTATAAAGTAACTAGAAATCACCGAAAGTAAAGAAAAAATCTAAAAATTCCAAAACGAATACAAAAACTTACCATATCAAGTTCAGACACTGGTCCCATGCTTCTAATTAGGATATTAGTCTTAACCACAGTTGGTTTATCTAGAAAAATTAACAAATTCATTAATAAAACGAAAACTTTCCTCGTCCATCATCCCAAATAATTTATTATAATTTTCACGTTAAAATTTGCGTGGGAAGCAAGTACGCACCATTATCAGGACGCATTGCTAGGACTACAACTGGCTTTATCCCTCATTAATCTCATTAATAATGAAATTATGCACCGCGTTTCATGAATAAATAAACGCAACAACTTCAACCGTCGCTATGACGGCAACGAATCTAATCACCGAAGATTTTCGCGTTTCTCGCCCTCGTGGTCCTGCTCCCGGTGGAATTCCACATGGGGCGGCGTGTCCCCACGCTCCCATATCCTGCTAATACCACAGCGGGCTCCAGGATATCGAAAAATTAATATTTAATTAAATTTCAGGGGTTAATAACTTTGTCCGGGCACTAATCGCATCACGTCCTAATCAAACTAGGATAACGCTTTAATGCGATCACATTAGGCAACATTTGCGGGTAATTGTAATTAATTTCTAATGCGTGATTCGCCATTCTTACTCGCCAATTAACCAAACTGATTAAGTCCTTCGGAATCCTTTCTGAAGAGCGAATTTTGATCGAAATTAATGACGGCGTGTCCTTGAAAGAATTTAAGTGCGTTCGGCACATTTTCCCTTAATCCTTTTTGTACATAGAAGATTCTAATGGATGCGTCGGCGTCGTCGAAGCGTCGACATCAACGTCTAATGTTTCAGGAATCAGGACTCTGAAGTTTGGCGTGGCGTGGCCTGAATTTTATTAGAAAGTAACAAATAATCTTGTGGGGAGGACAGTAAATGGCATTAAAAGAATATTAATAATTTATGACGGGAAGGGATGGCTTAGCCCTGCTAAGAATGCGCCTTTCGGCTGCCAACAAATCCGCGTGGAAACGACCGGCCCTTTGATCTTCTGCAACCTCACAGTTACATTACCTGCATTCGTGTAATGGCGGGTCAAATAGCTGGGACGCGCGAGGTTGCCAGCCAGACAGCGCGAGGGTTGGTTTTAACGTCATTCCGTGAATATCTAGCTGCAGGCCCGCCAAAAATACCAAAAACTGCCCGAAATAGACGGTTGCATACCTTGGCCGTGCGACGGCAGTTGCGAGCTCTCGTAGTTCTTGAGGAGATTCTCCAGAAGCTCGGTGATGTTCCTGCTGAAATGAGCGTTCGCCGCCGATCGCTTTCGTCGTCCTTCCATATCGTTAGCGCCCTTATCGCCGGCGCTATCGTTGGCGTGCATCTTCGGCAGGCGCGCGTAACGCGTGTAGCGCGTCCGATGCGAAAAATCCAGGACGATCGAGGACAAATTATGGCCGGCGACGACGTGCTCCTTGCCCGGCTCGCCAAGGCTCTTCAGCAGCGAAATGGAGGACTCGGAGAGCCAAAACCTGATTGGGATCGAATTGCATATCAAATTTCCAAAATAATTCAACTTTGGCTTCGATTTTGGAGCACATCATGGCAGATAATGAACTGCGTTTTTAATATGATTTAAAGAGTAAATCTTTGGCTATAATTTAAGATTAAGAATAGAAAATTACTGTGGTTAGTTTAGTAGTTATAGGCAAAAGACACTAGAAATCCCCAAAATTCACCAAATCACAAAAATTTTAATTAAATCGTTCAATTTCGGCTTGTTTGACCCCGTTTCAATGCGTTTTTAAGGTAGTAACATATTAAAATTAAAAGGATAACTATTTAAGAATATTTTAAACTGATGAAGATGAAAATCGTACTTTCTGTTGAAAAGTTACAGTGAATTTTGTTAGGGAAAACAAGAAATACAAAATTCAAAAATAATTAAATTTTGACAAGGATTTTGAGGCACATCATAATATGTTTTTATTACGATTTGAAGAGTAACTCTTTGGCTATAATTTAAGATCAAGAATAGAAAATTACTGCGATTAGTTTAGTAATTATAGCCAAAAGTCACTAGAAATCCCCAAAAGTCACCAAATCACAAAAATTTTAATTAAATCGTTCATTTTCGGCTTGTTTCAGCACGTTTCAATACGTTTTCGGGGATTAGATAATACTCAAATCGAAAGTGCAACTATTTAAGAATATTTTAAAGTGATGTTGATCAAAATCGTACGTTCTAATGAAAAGTTATAGTGAATTTTACAAGATAAAACAAGAAAAACAAAGTTCAAAAATAATTCAACTTCGGCGAGGATTTTTGGATATATCCTTAAGGATAATGACCTATACTGTTAATAAATTTTAAAGAGTAACTCTTTGGCTATATTTTGAGATCAACTATATAAAATTGCTCCGATTGGTTTAGCAATTACGGCAAAAAGTCACAAGAAATAACCAAAAATCACAACGACGACGTTTCGCTCACATCAGCGAAATGGCGGACGCGAAAGCCAAAAACTGATTGGGATCGGGTTGCATATCAAATTTCGTACGAATTAAATCCACATAATTCAGGACGAAGCTTTTCCTTAATAAACGAATGTGTTTGCGAGAGGAATAAAGTTGGCTAAGGGACTTCTGCCACAAACAACCCTCAAAACCCCGGAAAGTTTAACGAAACCGTAAAATATAAAATACAAAACGCAGAACACAGAGAGATTTGGAAGGAAAACGTTGCAATGACTTTGCGGCCAAGCAGGATATTAAACCGCAAAAAGTACCTCCTTATGTAATCCCACTTAGAGCTTACAGGACATTGGGAAAGTCCGCGACTAATTCTCCGACATGATGAATGCGTAGTTTTGGGATTAAACCAACTTATTACGCTGCGAGGACCATAAAGAGCGCGACGTTAGGATGCTGGGGATTCCAAGACGAGTCCTTTTGAGGCGTGCGCATTGTTTGACTAATAATTAATTACTGATAGGTCCTGATATCCGCGGGGCCATCTTGAGTGCATAAATCTCGCCGAAGGGGGAAGATTCGGGACGCTCCACGAAGATAACACGCTAATGGTTGTTTGAGTAACGATGACCATCCCGACCCGACGCCCCCCGGTACTTAATTAAAACTTTTTGCGCATGCGCACCAGACATTTATTAGACGTTCACCTTTTAAATGAATTTCCTTGATTGCCTCCGTCCGATTTCGTGTTTGCGCGATCGCCTAATTATTTTCGTTGTCCTCGGAGCGACGGTATTTGCTAATCTTCGATTTGGTCCTGATGGAAGTTTTTTGCGCGGAAGTGATGAGCGTGAATGAATCCGCACCGGCGCAAACACGACGGAATTCCGGGGCGGTTAGGCGAAGAGAGCGCGCGATATTAGTCGAAGGGGCGCGCATCCCTCCGCCGTCGACGTCGACGTCGCGACGTCGAGACACTCGTTTACTATTTCAGCTGAATCCGCGTTTGTTTTGTGCGTCTCGCGAGCGCGTTTAAAAGCTGCTCGGTGGCCCGCTTCAAACACTTGAGAAAATCAATTTTCGAACTGATAGACTCGAACCACCCCGCCGCCCCCTTGCACGTGATCCGTCAGTTTCGGTGCGAGTCGCTCGAGCTTGCTTAAGTGGTCTTGTTGCCAACTCGTTTATTTCGCGGCGCGACGAACGCCGTCGAAATCCGGATGCACCTTCCTGAATTCAATCAAATTATGAACGAATCGACGAGACGTCGCGGACGCCTAGATAAATATTGCGCGATTACCCGATCGGGCGCTGGCAAGTTTTTCTGCTTGTTTGCACGTCGGCGGGTTGTCAGTCGCATGTGTAATATTCAGGCCGGAAACAAAGCGCGCGACGGCCGCCCCGACGCGATAATATTAATAGCGCCGCCGCCGGGACAAGCCGACGTCAGTCACTCAAGGCTCGCGATCGAATCGACGAGAAGAATCGTTTCCGGTCGCAAAAAACCACAGTCACAGCAACAGAGTTAATAACCATAAATGAAAAATTACTCGAAGGAAAAACTAATTATTCGATTTTCTGTTAAGATGCACAAAGAAAAAGTTCCAGACCCATTAAATTACAAATGCTCAACTGAAGAGTTCTGAAAATTTAGCGCGTGATATAAGCAAAGAAAATCCTCGACGTGGAACGAACTAAAAGTTATGATATAACATATATTGACGTCGATATTGGCTAGTTTACTAACCCAATAAACATTTATAGTTTTCCGCCTTAATATCAATATTCTTCCCAAATTAAACCCACCTGAAAGCGTGCCTAATATAAGAAAGTTAAATTGAGTTCCACGCCGGGTGATAAATCTCATTACTCGGTCCAAACCCAGCAATAAATAATGCGCGGTGCGTTAGTGTTAATTGTCTCTTGAATTTCGAAAGAATTCCATCGTCTAGACGGGCGGCGCGTAGCGCGAGAAACGCCGCGTTACTCTGTCGCCTTGTTTAAGGATTTAAGGCGATGTCCTCGAGTGCATTATCCAAGCATTACTTTTCTTTTGCGCCCGGCCCTCCGAGGTGGATTCGGAACAGCGACACACGTACCCAAATTGATATTTATGGCTTGCCGGACACTATTAAAGGATTTCGACAAGAATTTTCACTTTTCTCGCGAAAACCTTTACGAAAGCAGCTTTTTTTTTCTAGCGAAAAATGAAAACACATTAATAAGTCGACGAAAACTAAATGATAAGATGATTAGGCAACGAATATTGTACTTACAAGTTGATTATAATGACGATTGCAGCTGGCACAGTAAATTTAAACATTTTATTTGTCCTGCGGCGGTTTGATTAATCCGGAACCGTTTTCGGGACGATTAATATTCGCGAACGCGCGCAGATTGAAGGCGGCGAGCGCGAGCCACGAGACGCGAGAAGCGCGCGCCGAGGGCGAGATGAGCGCAAAACTTTCAAACGCGCCGTCCGCGCCGGCCGCATGTGCGATTCCGCGAAGGATTCGCGCTTGCGTTATGTCCTTCCGCGCGCCCCGCGCGGTGGGACCGGCCCCTATCCCATCCCGTCGCATCCCCCATCCATACCAACCAGTCTATCTCTAATGCCGCGCATGATATCACTATCGTAATGATGAAATTATGAAATAGTTGTAGTTCTGGAAGAAATCAGAATAAAATTAATCAAGCGTCCTAATTTTAATTTTATAGTTTAGCACGTTATAACCATGACTAATTTTGACTATTTCATCGAGATTTTCCTGCAAAACACAAAAACTTACCAAAAATCGTTTAGTAATTTTCCAACATTAAATATTAATTGGCCGCCGGCGCCGCTTAAATTGATTGAACTGCAACATGCCGCCGAATAAACGCTCGAAATTATATTTATCGGCGAGCCATGACTTTGCATAATCAATCCAACCCCCTCGGCGGCGTCGACGCCGCTTTATTTTCTTTCGATAATTCCGCGCAGGATTTCCGCTGATTTGTTGACGCGCGCGAATATTCCGCCAAGGGTTAAATCATCGAATGCCTAGAAATTTAGTCACCCTCACCCTCGTCCTCGATTGTCGATTCGCCTAGAAGCGATCCTAAACTTATTTTCAGATACAAAAAAGTTATTTGCGCTTAATATACTTTAGTTGTAAATAAATGCGGGGGGCGTCTGAATGGAATTAAGTAATTAGTCGGGAATTAGGCACCGTGGCAATTTCGGCGGAGGCGCCGGGCGGGCCAGCGCGTTCGTAGCGTCGGCGGTGGCGGCGCCGGGCGCGCGTTTATAGCTTGTAATCGCATCCTTCAGCATTCTTACGCTTATTGCATTAGACATTAAACATTGGACATTGGGCTAATACTGTTAGGAATATTTGGTTATATCTAGGAACAAAGTTTAAAGAAAAATAAAAATGATGGAATGGAATGTAAGAATATTCTGGACAAAACTTAAACCTCTGCGACAGGACTGCAATGCGAACCACCCACATCAAACGTGTGCCAATATTATTCATATCTCCTTCAATAACATGCACCTTGCTACAATTTCCTCCAAAACTCCGCTTTATTTTATTTTCCTTCGCAAACCTCTAAAGTTTACAACTTTATGCTTGCGTCCTGCAACCCGAAATATTCCCGAAACGGATGCAGTTTTATTATCCCGATATTTACGCAGGTGTATCCGCCGAATTTCCCACGTCTTACGACGCCAATAAAACAGGAAAATAAATAAAATTTCTGAAAAGCGTTCGAAATTAATTAAACTAATGATAGATGTCGCTGGCGAACCCGAAACCTAACAATGCGCGCCGCACGTTTTGTCCCTTCGCGCGAACCCCTACCGCGGGCGCGCGTGCGCCCCGCGCGCGAGTCGCAGTGCTCGCGCCGTCGAGGCCGCAGCATCCCGCCGCGCGGATCCGCGAGAGTGCGAGGAACGCGCGAAAATGGGCACCAGCGGCGGCGCGAAATCCGACGAGCGACGCGCGTAACGCCACCGCGCCACAACGAAATCACCGCCGCTCCACCTGCACGCGCCGCCCCGCAAGCCGCCAGCGAAGGGAGACGACAGTGTCGCCGGAAAGGCTGCGGCGCGATGCGATCCGAGGACGTCGCGCGCGACGTCGACGCGAGCGGATCGGGACGGCCGTGCGGCGGGCCGAGGGCCGCGTGAGACCTCGATGCGGGTGAGCGGTGCCGCGACTCTCGCGATTTTCGACGTTGGCCGCTGCGCGGCCGCCGGACGACGACGATGTTTTCCCGCCGCGCTCTGTGGCTGCTCCTCCTCGCCGTCGTCACAGACCTTCGACCGTCCGACGGGTAAGGCTTTCCTCCTGCCAGCGTCCAGGTCATCCGAGATGTTGCGTGAGTTATGACTCGCTTAGACTTTAATCAACGCATGGCAGATGATCGTCGTCTCTTGCTGTCACACAGACGAACGTCTCATCCCTCAGAGCGTTCCATTCAATTTTTATATAAAACGTACCCTTTGGATCTTTGAGAACCGCGCAACACTAATGTGCATTCCGAACATTTCTTTCTTCTTTATTTGATTGCGAAACTGTTCAATAATTCACGGCGTGCACTCCAAGTGCAATTCGGGTCTTCGCGTCGTCCTCGTCCACGTTCGGTCCTAAAACATAAACAGCAATTGCCTTAAATGACGATATTTTATTCATAAGCCGCGTTAAGCACCATCCGGCATCGGAGAACCCATCGACACCCAATCGACTCTTGAGTACCTCCCCAATCACGATCAGAATTGGTTAACATTAACTATATTCTCTCTCGAGTGTCATGAGTGGCAAGGCCTAACTCGAAAACGACTTAACCTCATTTCAAAACTAATGAAAAAAAGTTGTGGTGCAGTGTTCACAGAAATATGGTGTCGGATCGACTGGAGAACGTCACCCAGACCATATCGAAGCTTTTAGAAGGATACGATATACGACTGAGGCCTAATTTCGGAGGTAACTATGCAACCCAACCTCAAGGAAACTCCGAAACCCTTTGCGAACCGTCGAAAACTTTCTTTAAAATTGCTTTAAGCCCGCACAAACGAAACATTCGTCGCACACCATTTTCCGCCGCTTTCCTTCGCGCAGCGCGTCTTGATATGGGATAATTGGATTTCCTTGTCCTTGCCCTTTGTGTACATCCCACGTCCTGCCCTTCGCGCGCTGTTAGTCATACTTTGGGGCGCGTCGTAATTTCGCAACGCGCAGTCGGCGCGTGTCACAATCGGAGAGAAAATTCGCAAATTTAATCTGGCGACCAGCCCGAGCAAATTCCATTTGTGCCGGACATGCAAATGAATGGGAAGAGCGCGAAACGAAATCCGATTGCTTTCTATTTTTGGACGCGCGTCGACGATTTAACTAATTCATCGCATTCCGTCCAGGTGAACCGCTCTACGTGGGGATGGACCTGACCATCGCCAGTTTCGACGCCATTTCGGAGGTGAACATGGTGAGTGGCTCGAGCAATAAGTGCGTAACAAGTGGTTCCGGCGATTTTCAAAGAACGGACAGGTTAATCAGCGCAGAGGCGAGGTTAGGTCGCGTCGATCAGGTCGATTTGCTCCTCGAGAACGCAATTATGAAGCGAAGTACGAAGACGCCACGAAGAAGAACAAATTCGTTCCGTTTTCCATCCGATTTCTATCTGCGGCGGGCTGATTATTTACGCGGCGCGCGCGAAGATCGAACGAGCGAGCACGTCGCCGTCGATTTTATGTGTCTGACGGGCATTTAGCGACGTGCGAATCGAGCGACTCGACGAAAATCGGAAATTGACTACAGCCAGAACCCTGCGCGAGACGCAAAAGTCTCGCATCCGAACGAAACCAAGCGCTACGTCGAATTCGCGAGGAATTAATGTGCGCGTAACGCTTGTGCTTTAGGATTACACGATTACGATGTATCTGAATCAATACTGGAAGGACGAGCGGCTGGCCTTCAGCTCCGAGGAGGAGGTGCTGACGCTGAGCGGGGATTTCGCCGAAAAAATCTGGGTGCCAGACACGTTTTTCGCCAACGACAAGAACAGGTTGGTATCGCTCGGCCACGGGATGCAATTGTTTCGGCGACGATCTGCATCGCAAATGCGGGTGGGGGCCGGGGGGCGGCGCGTCGGCGTCGTTTTTCCGCGCCGGCGTCCGCTCAAATTGCGATTATCGCGCGCGATTTTCACTTCAAAGCCGCGAGCGCTTAACCCAATTTCCAAATTGATGTTTTTCACAATCTGCGCGCACGCGACGCTCGCCCCGACCGAACGTCATCATCATCATCATGTGCGGCGATGAAAATCGATACTCACGTTTTCATCTTTGCATCTTTGCGTGCGCCGCATTAAAGCCCTCGCAAATTGCTTGCCAAAAAAACTCTAGTTACGAAATGGCGCACTTTTCTCCCCCTCCGCAGTTTCCTGCACGACGTCACCGAGCGCAACAAACTCGTCCGCCTGAACGGCGAGGGCGGCATCACATACGGGATGAGATTCACCACCACTTTGGCATGCATGATGGACCTTCATTACTACCCCCTGGACTCGCAGAACTGCACGGTGGAGATCGAAAGTTGTAAGTTGTGAAGTGACGTCATCTGTCGTCCGGATGAGCTCAACGGAACAACGAAAACGGCTTTGTTCTAGACGGCTACACGGTGATGGACGTTCTGATGTACTGGATGGACACCCCCGTGAGAGGGGTGGAGGAAGCCGAGCTACCCCAGTTCACAATTATAGGTTACGAGACGAACGATCGGAAGGAACGCCTAGCGACTGGCATCTACCAGAGACTCTCCCTCTCGTTCAAGCTGCAGCGGAACATCGGATACTTCGTCTTTCAAACGTATCTGCCCAGCATCCTGATCGTCATGTTGTCCTGGGTGTCGTTCTGGATCAATCACGAAGCCACCAGCGCCAGGGTGGCTTTGGGTGAGTCCCGTCTTCGACGTCTCGCCCGGCAGAGCAAAGAGAAAACTGTTTCTAGGCATAACGACGGTGTTGACCATGACGACGATAAGCACGGGCGTCCGAAGTTCCCTGCCGAGGATCAGCTACGTGAAGGCGATCGACATCTACCTGGTGATGTGCTTCGTGTTCGTCTTCGCCGCCCTGCTCGAGTACGCCGCGGTGAACTACACCTACTGGGGCGCGCGCGCCAAGAAGAAGAGCAAAAAGTCGAAGGACGACGAGAAGAAGCTGGGGACCAGCGCGAAGCCAACGGGCAACGGCGCCAACGAGCACGCCAACGGCGGCGGCGCCGGCAACGAGGACATCATCGAGCTGCAGGACGTGCGCCTCAGTCCGATCGCGTCGATACGCAACCGCCACAACACGAAGGCGGCGGCGGGCGGCTGCGGCGAGATCGATCCGTCGCGCTTTCCGCCGAGCTTCCGGATCTCGCGCTCGACGGCCTACTGCATCAATCCGCGCGCCCCCGGGCTCCGGTTTCGGGGCGCCAGAGGTGAGCGACATCGAAATCACATTATCCAATCGATGCTTCGAAACGTCTCCCGGAAACGGTTACGATTGGCATTGTCTTCTGTTCCAGGCAATCCGGTGCACAAACCGAAAGTGCTCCACGCGATAAAGCGGGGCGCGTCGGTGCTGAGAGCGTCGATGCCCAAGATCAAGGACGTCAACGTCATCGACAAGTACTCGCGGATCATCTTTCCGGTGGCGTTCATGCTCTTCAACGCCGGCTATTGGATATTCTACTTCTTCGAATAGGGCCGGCCATTGTACAGACAACATTGTCGCGAACATTTCGGAGCGCGTGACGAAGTTTGCCCGAAACCAAATTCGGGCGAGCGTCGGTTCGTTACGCGCGTGCGCGCTCGCAACGCGGGCTCGTTGCGCAAATCGACTTCAGCTTGCTTTGTGACGTTTTTGGGGAACACGGGACTTCCTGCAAAAAACAAACAAAACTACTCGTAACGTGTAACATGTGCATACAGTACGTTAGCAATTAATGTAATCGCATTCACGACACGAAACACGGGGGGAGACAAACATGCCGAAACGAAAAATTTACCTGCGGAATCGTACGCAGCGTTTGTAAACTGACCAATAATCGAAATCTGAACGTTCGTAACTTTCTGGATAGACAGGGGACGTGGAAAAATGCTTAAGATTCTTCTATCTATATATGCCGGGAGGTCGGAGGCGAGAAGTTATCGACATGAATTGTACGACGCAAATAAATTACTTAAGTATTAATAATGTGTACGTACGGGTAGCAACAGTGATTCGGTAATGTTAAGCAGATTATTATGTACGTCGAGACACAACATTTGAGTTCGAGGTTCAATGAAGATGGTTTTCTAATGTTTCAAAGTTGTTTTTGCTCAGAAATCGCGTCGCGTCGGAAATATCGTCACGGAAGTTTATATTAATGTTACTGGATAATATATTGAAGATATTTATTATTGTATGGCTGGTGGAGAAATAAACATACCGTTAGAATGGGTTTCGCCTTGGCTTCTTTCGTTGCGCTCGGAAATATTGAGTGGATTTGCTTGAAAAGTGTTGTTGTCAATGAATTCCCATACGTTTTTTTGTTTCGATGCGTGATCGTTGAGATAATTTGAGATATATTCAACTAAACAAATGAAACGTGTTGAGGTTAGTTGTTACAACGTGCTCTGCGCACACCAGTGTCTGTTCACTGACATCGTGTAGACTCGTGAATGCTCGAAGACATTCCCACTTCCCCCAGAGAAATTCAAATATATTAGAGTATAGGGGGGAACTATACTGTACTTCGTGAAGTCTCGTGAATCGCCGTGAGCGTTCGCGCCGACGTCACAGAAATTCAAATATAGTAGGATTGCCTCGCGACTGATCGTTACAACAGTTTGGATATTTGAAAATCTACGATTTGGACCTTCAAAGACTGGCCCAAAACTACCGGAAACAATCCCTTCTCAATTCTTGCCTTCTCATCTCCCACACCTATCATTCAAAACGTCTTCTTCAACAACAAACCGTTCAAAAATAGCTCCGTCCCGTTTGCGTGGGAGTCACAAGCTGGGAGCCAGGAGCCAGGAGCAGTTTCCTTCCACGGCGCTGCGCTCGCCCGCGGTCCCGCTCCATCGTCCGGGCACAGAGAGCTGAGTGGGATGCTGCGCACGCTCTCCCGCGCTCCGCCTTCGCGTCCTAATCAATATTTCGCGATTCTCGCGCAGCGACGAGCCGTCGACGGTGCGACGCTCGCATCGGAACAACAACATCGTCGGGCGACCAATCTACCGAATCCATTCGCCGCGAATTTCCCGCAACTTTCCGCGCAACGCACGAGAGAACGTCGCCGAACGCGCGCAAGCGACGCACCGACCGATTGACGCGAAGCGCGCACGCTGCAGGGAAGTTCGACTGGTGCGACTCGAACCCGACCGAGAAGAATATTTGAAATAAAGGCTCCGATCGCAGACGAAGGAATTAAGCGATGCGCGGGCGCTTCGGGGATTAGACATCGAGGTGAGCCAGTGCGTCGAAGGAGTGCAAATCAACGTGGAAATTCGCACACGCCAGAGAGTCGACCATGACGCGCTATAAGAGAAGATCTTTGGGTGACGTCGGGTGCCGAGGGGTCGCTTAGAGGAGGCTGCGACGCATCGCTAACGCACCCGATCGTGATCGCAGGTAGACAACTAACTATACACACGCACGCACCGGAGGAGTTCTACATCTATCTGGCAAGGACGCAACAGAAAGACACCGGTCGGGACTTTCCTCCCCGATAAATCGTACCGGAGCGAAATCGAACTTGTCACCCTCAACGACGATGTTTCGACCGGCGCCCAAGGCTCAAGATGGACTTAATCAGGGTATTCGCAAATATTGGACGTTTGCAGGTGAGCAAAGCAAAGAGATTGCATGGAAATAATTCATAATGCGGGGGGAGCAATGCCTGGCAATAATTATTGCCTAATTATCTAGAAAACGTCGGTCGGATAGAAGCTAGAACAGGTTGACCTAGTCATAGGAGTTTCGATGTGTTCGGAGTTGCCTATGTAGTGATAGAGAAGAGGTTGGGAGGATGGGGAGAGGGGGGCAGAGATGTGGGATGCTGTGGGGCCGCCCACGAATCACCCTCATAGTATCGACCCGGCGAGGGCGCGAGCCCACCCGGCCTCGCCTTCCTCGCCGCGTAGCGCTGAATGAACCGCCCGACCGAACGCGAACCATTCATCGGGTCCCCGGCACGTCTTACTTGGATCCCGACGCGGCGGCTGCGTGTGTGTGGACGCGAATGTGTGTCATTATACTATCGGGAGTAAACTGCGCGAACCACCTACCCACGCAATCATGCGCGCGGCCGCTTCGAGCGGACTATTTCGGGACGGGAATTTAACAATTCATGTTTATTTCACTTGCAAATTTTGGCTTTAAGATACATTAACACATTAGTATACAAACCTTTCTTTAATAAAGCAACTAAATTATAAATGAAAAATATTAAGCGAAGAAAATTACTTTTAATCATAAAATTATTTTTGCAATTTAAAAAGAGCGACCTTCCAACCCGTAAAGCCGACTTGCGTGCATCCCTGGTGGGGATCGAACCCACGACCTTTGGATTAGAAGTCCAACGCGCTATCCTCTGCGCTACAGGGACCTGTGTTAAGCGCGCGCGGCGTACGCTATACGAACTGAGCGTTGATGCGTTTACCGCGAACACCCGACGCTCGACATAGGCAACATGTTATGCAACTGTGACCTCGAACGTGCACGAACCGAATGTGAATGAATAACAAAAACGACGAGCGCTTCGAAACGGTTTATAATTAGATTATACGCTATTTATAGAGTGCTATTAATACCTACAGGATTTCTTTTAGTTTTACGAGTTTTAACGCGATAGTTTAAACGTTTAAATTAATAATTACAATTCTTCATTTAACATTGGCAATCACATAAATAAAACAATTGAATGCTGGGAATTATAGGGATTCCTTGTTTTCAGCATTATTAATCTTGATTTCGACATGCTGGGGATATCAAGGACCAGCAGTGACGACCGTGACGCCGCCCCCGCATCGCGGGGCGGCGCGCATAATGTACGGCTCGGGTTCGCTGCGTACGCCCGGCCCGCTCCACTTGGTGCCGGGACACAGGCCCGCAAGACCCCGAGCCACGCCGACGCCCTCCAACAAGCGCTACTATCCGATCGTGCCGCTCCCGATCCCCATCCGCGACTTCGACACCCACCCCGAAGGCTTCCAGGTGATGATCCAGCACGGCTATCCGAACGTCTTGGACACCACGCGCACGGGCGGGCGTTCGAGGGGCGAGGGCGGCTATTACGGCGGGCGCTTGGAATACCCCATCGGACGAGGCATGGGCATGGGCACCTGGGGCGACTACGGCTATCCTAGGATGGGCATCTCCCTCCAACCGGACAATCGGTTCAGCAAGACCAAGAACATTGGCATTCTGCAGATGCAAGCCCCCGGCGATAGCATTGACGGCGAGGGGTACGAGGAGGAGGACTTTTTACAATGCAAAGACGGTTGTGATCGTGGCGAGTTCGTTTGTACCAAAACTTGCCAATGCATTCAGTATATCAATAGGTGAGAACCCGAGGGAACTTTTCCGAGCGAGTCGTGTCTAACTTTGGTCGGTTTCGGTGCAGATGCGATGGGCACGAAGACTGCGAGCACGGAGAGGACGAGATGGAGTGCGGGGAGATGGAGCAGGCGCGCAACGAGATTTGCAAGGACAAGGAGAAGTATGTCAGGTGTCCCAGGTCGGGGAAGTGCATCAGGAAGGATTGGCTGTGCGACGGGGAGGATGACTGCGGCGACTTTTCCGATGAGACACACTGCGGTAACCTTCCCAGGGGGGAGACTTCAAACTTGCGGTGCTAATGTCGTTGTTTACTCGACAGCTTTCCCCACGAACTGCACAGCTGACCAATTCGAGTGCGCCAATGGGCTCTGCATCCAGAAGTCTTGGATCTGCGACAACGACAACGACTGTCAGGACTTTTCCGACGAATTGAACTGCACCAAAATTGGGTGAGTAAGGATTAAGAAATATTCAATCAAACCCCCCGAACGCGAAACCGGTATAGTAAAAGTGGTGAGTGATTAGAGACGGCTTACGGGGTGGTGAAAATCGGCGCGCTTTCCTCCGCTCTAACAGCGCGCGGTCCGCGATCGATTGCGCGTCGTTCCCATGGCTACACAGGGGCGAGTATTCCCAGCGTGCCTGAAACCCCCGGCTACAGCTACCTAGCAACCTCTACTTCTACAACCACCTGCAAGATGCGCTTTTTAAAAGAATATGCCCAATTACAGATGCACCCCCGACGAATTCACGTGCTCGGACGGTTCGTGCATCTCGCTGTCGTGGAAGTGCGACCGGGAGCCGGACTGCAACGACGGGTCTGACGAAAACAGTTGTGGTACGTCCGAAACCACCTCCCGAAATACGGCCGGATGATGTATTGTGATGTTTTGAACAGATATCGAACCACCGACATGCAACAAGGGCGAGTTCCATTGCATCACGCAGAAATGCATCAAGGAGCAGTTCCGCTGCGACGGCGACAACGACTGCGGGGACTGGAGCGACGAGGAAGGATGTGGAAATCGATCTGGGCCGTGCGTGGCCGGGGAGTTCAGCTGCAACAACGGGGAGTGCATCCCCGAGACGTGGAAGTGCGACAAGCAACAGGACTGCGAGAACAGCGAGGATGAGGTTAATTGCACGGATAGCAACAGCAGGACGTGCTCGCCAGACGAGTTTACCTGCAAGTCGGGCGCGTGCATCTTGGTAAGTCGCTACCGGTTCACTTTGGAGCTGTGTTACTGATGTGGTATTTCCTGCGGGTAGAAAACCTGGGTGTGTGACGGTTACTCCGACTGCGCTCAAGAAGAAGACGAAATCGACTGTAAAATCACCTGCGACGACACGAAGTTCGCCTGCACGGGAAGCCAGCTGAATTCGACCGACACGGAGTTCTGCATCAACAAGAAGCACGTCTGCGATGGGCTCAAGGATTGCCCCAAGGGGGAGGACGAAGTCGACTGTCCAACGATTTACGAATGTCCCAAGGAGAAGGAGGCGAAGTGTGACCAGATTTGCATCAAGACCGTCGAGGGTAAAGACGCTTGTGCTTGTAACAGGGGGTACACCTTATCCCCAGATGGTTCCACGTAAGTTTAACCCGTATTCAACTTCCTGAAGTGTGACTAAGGTTCGCTTTCTTGTGCAGATGTACGGATGTCAATGAGTGCTTGTATGAGACGGATCCGGTCTGTTCCCAAACGTGCAACAACACCGTTGGCAGTTTCCGCTGTGGATGCATGACAGGGTACATCCTCCGACCGGATTTGCGCACCTGCAAAGCCCTCGGGGGTTCTCCCACGTTGCTTTTTGCTAATAGGTTTGACATTCGGCAAGTGTCGCTGCAGCAGTCAACAATCAACTCGAGATACACGGCGATCCTCAAAGGTCTCCACAATGCAATCGCGCTGGACTATCATTACAAGAAGGGCTTAATCTTCTGGTCCGACATGACCCTCGACGTCATCAAGCAAGCCTACGTCAACGGCACTAGAAAGGACGACGTGATCAAGTGGGGTCTGGAGTCACCAGGTGGCATAGCACTGGATTGGATACACGACTTGATCTTCTGGACGGATTCGGGTACCAGACGCGTGGAAGTTGCCAGCTTGGATGGTGCCAAACGAGCGATCATCGTCGCGAACGATTTGGACAAACCTAGAGCTATCGTGGTGCATCCTGGACACGCCCTGGTGTTCTGGACCGACTGGGGTCCGAGGCCTAAGATCGAGCGCATCGAAATGGACGGTTCCAATCGAAGGAGCGTCATCACCGAGTCCGTTTTCTGGCCCAACGGTCTCACGCTGGACTTTACCAGCGACAGGATCTACTGGGCGGATGCTAAGCACAACGTGATCGAGACAGCGCTCTTCGACGGCACCGACAGGCGGAAGGTGATCAGCAAAGGTCTCCCACATCCCTTCGCTCTGACCATTTTCGAGGACGCCATCTACTGGACCGACTGGCACACCAAAGCCATCTCCACGGCCAACAAACAGACCGGCGCAGGTATGAGGACCATCCATGCCAACCTCCATTTCCCCATGGACATCCACAGCTTCCACGCGCAGCGCCAGCCGCAGTACAAAAACCACTGCGGGGGAAACAACGGTGGGTGCGAGCATCTCTGCCTACCCAACAAGAAGTCCTACACGTGTCTGTGCCAAATGGGGCAGAAGCTGAACGCCGACAAGAGGACCTGCCAACAGCCAGAGAAGCTACTGGTGTTCGTGAGGAAGAAGGACCTGAGGATCAAGCAGTTGGACTCCGATGCGGCGCACCATCACGAGATCGTCGTGCCCATCGACGGGATTAAGTCGGCCGTGGCCATCGCCTGGGAGTCCAAGTCCGACATGATCTACTGGACGGACGTGGAGAAGGACACCATCAATAGGGCGCACTGGAACGGGAGCAATCACCAAGTGATCGTCAAGACCAACGCGATATCTCCAGCGGGCCTAGCCTACGACTGGTACACCGACAAACTCTATTGGACGGACGATGGCACGGCGAAGATAGAGGTCGCTAACAATGACGGCACCCTCAGAGGGATCTTGATCTGGGAGGATTTGGATCGTCCAAGGGACATTGTCGTCGATCCGGTTAACGGCTACATGTACTGGTCGGACTGGGGCGAGAAGCCCAAGATTGAACGCGCCGCAATGGATGGCACCATGAGGTCGATCTTGATCGCTCACAATCTGACATGGCCGAACGGCCTGGCGATTGATTACGAAACCTCTAGACTCTACTGGTCGGACGGCGGAACGTCCTCGATTGAATATTCCAACCTCGACGGGTCCTATAGGAACGTCCTCTTGGAAGGCAGCTCCTTGCCTCATCCCTTCGGGCTGGACGTGTTCGGGAACAAGGTGTATTGGACCGATTGGGAGACGTTGAAGATCGAACGCGCGAACAAATTCAACGGGCAAGAGAGAGAGGTCATCAGTACGGGTATCACGGACCTTATGGACGTCAAGGCGTTCCATCGCAATCGAAAGTATCGCACCACCCCGTGTCATATCGACAACGGGGGATGTTCCGATCTATGCCTCTTGAAACCCGACGGGTATTCCTGCGCCTGTCCCATCGGAATAGCTCTGATGAAGGATGGAAAGACGTGTCCGAAGGGTCCCATCAACTCGTTGATCATTGCCCATCGAGTGGATATCAGGCAAATCTCCCTGGACGTGCCCTATGTCGTGGATTACGTGCTGCCGTTCCCCCCGCTCAAGAGCGTCATGTCCGTGGACGTGGACAGAAGGACCGGGGAGATCTACTGGACGGACACGTCGACCGACTTTATCCAGAAGAACACCCCCGATGGCAAGAGTCCTAGGACCATCATCCGACATGAGTTGCAGATGGCCGACGGCATCACCATCGACTCTACGGGCAGGAAGATGTACTGGACTGACGGTGGGCGGAACAGCATCGAAGTTGCCGAGCTGGACGGGAGCAATCGGAAGGTCCTGGTGTGGTCCGACTTGGACAGTCCGCGAGCGATCGCCTTGCACTACCACCACGGCCTAATGTTCTGGTCGGACTGGGGGACCAAAGCCAAGATAGAAGTTGCTCAAATGGACGGCTCCCATAGGAGGGCCTTGATCACCACCAAGTTGGAATGGCCTAACGGGTTGGCGATAGACCGTCCGGCTGAACGTCTCTATTGGAACGACGGACGACTCAAGACCATCGAATCCAGCGACTTGAACGGCAACGATCGTCGCGTCATCATCATCGGGGTGCCGCATCCGTACGGCCTGGTTGTCGTGGGCAATCACATGTACTGGACCGATTGGCAGACGCAAGGCCTCCACAGAGCAGAGAAGAACAACGGGAGCGACAGGACTGTCATCAGGGACAAACTCGAGGGCTTGATGGACATCAGGTCGGTCCAAAGCGACAACATAGCCGAGAACGCTTGTGGGGATCACAACGGTGGTTGCTCCCATCTCTGTCTGCGAAACGCCAAAGGGTACTCTTGTCAGTGTCCGACTGGGATCAAGTTCAAAGTCGGATCCACGAAGATCTGCGAACACCAGCCTCTGAACTACCTTCTCTTCGCTACGAGGAGCAACATCGTCCGGATCAGCTTGGACACCGAGGAACTCTTCGAGGTGACCCTCCCGATTAAGAAGCTGCAGCACGTCATCGACGTGGACTTCCACTGGAAGAAGCAACTGATCTTCATCAGCGACATCGACCTGGGGGGCATCCAAGCCATCAACATGAAGGACTTCCAGGAGAGGAAAGACGTGATCGCCGACAACTCGACCATCCCCAATGGCATCGCGGTCGACTGGCTCAGCGACATCATTTACTGGACGGACGGCGCCAGGAAGGTCATAGAGCTGGCCAAGATCGATGGGACCATGCGGCACGTCGTCATCAAGGACAATCTGCAGGAGCCCAGATCGATCGCGACCTTCCCGCGGCGCGGATATCTCTTCTGGACGGACTGGGGCACGCAGCCTAAGATCGAGCGGGCGTATCTGGACGGTTCCGGCAGGAAGGTTTTGTTCAACAAGGATCTGGGCTTCCCGAACGGCATCACCATCGACTACAGGGGCAAGCGGCTCTACTGGGCGGACGCCAAGTGGGACAGGGTGGAGACGTCTGACTTGCACGGTCGTAACCGCATTCAACTGGTGCACAGCAGCAACGCGCCGACGACCCACCCCTTCGCAATGGCCCAGTACGAGAACCACGTGTACTGGACGGACTGGTTCCAGAAAACTGTCGTGAGGGCGGATAAAAACGCCGGAAAGAACGCCGCCGTCATCAAGAACAACCTGGATGGCGCCATGGGCATCCGCGTCGTGTCGGAGAGCCGCCAGAAGGGGTGGAACCCGTGCCTCGTCAACAACGGCGGTTGCACTCATTTGTGTCTCTACCGGCAGACGGATTACATCTGTCGCTGTCCAGATGAGTCTAACGGAAGGGTTTGTAAGCTTGGTAAGTGGTTGTCTTGGTTACTCTCCAAGCGGAGGTTAATGTGGTGTTACTTTTCGCAGAAGCCGATCAGGTGGTGCCTAACGAGCTTCCCGCCGACGACGAATATGTCGACGAGCCCGATGACAAGGCCATCTACTACGACGCGAACGGCAACTTCGACGAGGCTTTCGACGGCCACCAGAAGCACAGCTCGCTGCCGTTCTACGTGATGCTGGTCGCGCCCATACTGTGCTTGATCTTCCTCGTCGCCGCGTTGGTCATCCTCTTCCTAATGCTCAAGAAGTCCCGCAAGAAGTTGCTGTACGCCACGGGGAGGAGCGTGATGACCTTCTCGAATCCTAACTACTATACGTCCAATCCCGGAGAGACCCCGCCGGCTGCGGCGACCAACGTTGACAAGAAGCCGTTCTTGTGGAAGAGGCTCAAGTACGATAAGTCGCAAGTGAGTACGATGGCATAACCTTAAAGCTAACCTCGGAAGCTGTTTCGACCGTGACGTTTCAGGAACGCGTGTACGAAGACAAGGGCGGATGCAGCAGTCCGGAAGTGACAAGCCTAATTCCGACCGTGCTGACCCCCAGCAGCTCACATTGTGAAGCAATCACGCCGGAACTCGAGCGCTCGCCGTCGATCACGCCTCTGCGACGCAACTCGCTCAATCCGGTCGTTTAAGTCGACGAACGGCGACGCTCGAAGGTAAACAAACTCTTTACACAGTCCATACACACAAAGACGAGAAGGGCGGAAGGAGCAAACTCGTAGATTTTGTCACAATAGCGAGCGACAATAATCGTAGCACGAAGAACAACGTTGTCGGAGATTGTAGCCGATGCCCTTCGAGGAGGAAAAAAAGCACAAACGATGTAATAAATGTTGTGTACAAATTATCGCCTGCTGTCGCAGCGTGCGCGAGATTAGTACAATTTCATGGACAAAATTCCGAAGATAAAAAAAAACTCGAAAGACGAAACAGTTACGTGATCATTTGGTTGTCTACATTTGCGTTGAGTAATTAAATTAATATAGCACGGTCCTGGATACTAAAACGAAAACGGTAATTAACAAAATTAAACGAACGACTTAAATTTGCTTCGATTGCTTCTCATCGCGCGTCACGAATATTTTTCTACCCTAGGCGACACTGATTTACACCGCGTTGTTAGCGATTGAATTCGATAGACATATCTTGTTCCCGCTTACTTTGCGTTCCGCGCAAGCCAACCAATCACGACGAGACACGACAGACCTCTTGCATTATAATTATTAGATATTAATATTTTTATAAAAAAGCGATAAAACCAAGTACGAATGAAATGACAAACCATTGTAAATGATAACAAAGACTGATTGTTAGGCTCTGTTAACAAACAAATAATCAAAACGAGATACAAAGAAGTGCGACGATATGGCGACAAACGCGAGCGCGACGCCATCGACGCGGAACCAGTGACGTCGAACGCGATCGGGCTCACGGACCAATCGCGAGCGAGCGACGCGTGTACGTGGACGTTCACGATTGGTCCACACTTTGTGGTCGCGAGCGACGTTGCCGCACCGCCGCGTCGATGACGGCAGAGCTCGACGATTTGACGGACGGAGCAGAGGAGGGGATTTATTAACGTTTTAGGTTAGGATAATGTAACAAACGCGCGCGGAAATGGATAAATTACAATGGCTCATGTAATTCATTCATTCGGCGGCGCCGATTGCAATGTGATTCAACGATTGTCGAAGAAGCAGTACAGAGAAACTATATAAAGATGATATGAACTAAATATGAACATAAATATAAATATAAATGATGTTATGTTAGTCGGACGCGTTCGAACGCGTCGCTCGGTTGACGATCGCCAAACGACGCGTTCGCAGGAGGCGTCGCCGCTTCGAGGGGGCGTTGCCCTTCTTTTCTTAATGTACTGTAAGTAATTGTAAGACCTAGCGCCAACGCCCCCGCGAAGACCGCGCCGCCCCGGCCGAGGAGACGAACGTCCGACCGACGTAAAGAAGATTTTATAATCGTTAGTTGTTTTACGAATTTAACGTGCAAGATGGCGGGCGCGCGCACGGCGTGGAGGACGTCAACGACGCCATCTTGTTGAGCTCCTCGCACGCGAGAATAACCTCAACAATGTCGACTCTATGTATACTCCAGGATGGCAGGACCGCACCCGGGCTCATGTTGAACATACATTAAGTTTATTCTTCGATAATATCACAAGGATTAAATACAACGCAATGTAAACGAACGAAAACAAAATCGCTCCTGCTTTACGTTTCTGACATTGATTGACAGTTTCGACAGAATTCATCCAAAAACCGAACGCGAACAAAAAATAAATAAAAACGAAGAACTTACGCATAGAGGCAGTCTAATAAGTGTTTAACTAAGTATACAATAGAGTATTTGTTTAACTTGTAACAAATTGTGAACACACATTGATCGAGGCGCGACAGAGAGGCGAAAACGAGAGAGCGACGAAACGGAAGGAAATACGTACCATAAGGAACATTATCTAGAACCATGAATCTTGAAAAGCCTCCGAAAGATTCATGTTAACAATAAACGATGTATTTTAAATGTTATCCAGAGTTTGCTTTCGTCCCTCGACGACCCATCCTTGATTCCCGTTCCAAAATGTCCTAGCCATGTTGCTTCGTATGTTTGTTCAATATGTTTAGAAAAATAGAGTAATCCGTACCTTCTAAAAGCAACCGGAGAGATTATGTGGCTTGAATATGCTTGTTTCGCTATGAGCTAGTTTCCTACGTAGATTCAGTGTCCTACAACATCGATAACTGTTGCGCGTCGGCGATACCAACCCGAACTAATCTCGAAAAACTTCCAAAATATCGCAAGTATAGCAAATACATTTGTTTCATCACGAAATGCGAAGCTAAATGAATAAATCATCGATAAAAAACGTTAAAAAAATATATAAATACGTATCAAAATTGGCACCGTAACGCTTTGGTTCGCTTTCACGCTCCGACATAACCTCAAACATAACCTTGAACAGTTCGCCCTCTTCGTTCACTTCTCCATGTTCAATTCGGGGAAAGTCCTGATCAGAAACACCTCGAAAAGTTCCTAAAACAAAGTTTTTCCGTTGTCCACAGCTGTTGGAGATATTGCGGATGGCGGTACTTACATAAAACAATAATTTGTTCATCTTCTTGTTCTGTAGATTATCGAAAATTTTCTTAGCGCCGTTGCGCGCGGCGTTCTGTCCGACCAGAGTGACGAGGATCTCCGGCACGTTGCTGACGAACATTTTCCGCGCCTCGTTCGCCGTGAAGCTCTTCTCCAACGCGCTGCGTTCGGGCCCCTTGGGCGCCAGCGTGCCCTGGGGCCAGAAGGACTTCGTGAGCACGCTCAGATAGTAGTGGAGTTGTTTCTCGGAGAAGTACCACGCTATGATGTCGTGGATCTGCCTGTTGATCGTCCGGCCGTAGGTTATTTGCACGAAGGCGATGAGGGTCTTCCTCAGATACTTGGTGAAGCCTCGCTGATCGAAGATTTCGTCCATTAGGGCGTAGAGCGGTTCGGCCACGGTGTCCTTGCCTTCGTCGGCGGATCGATTGTGGCCGTTTTGGGCCTTCCCGTCGCCGAAATCCGCGCTGCCGGGCGCGTCCAGATATTGCGACACGTCCTCCTCTTCGGACTCGCGCTGTATCGACGCGCTGTTCGTACTGTTATCACTATTGGACTTGAAGAGCGTCGAGAAGGAGAATTTAGACTTCTTGGGCGCCTGGGACGATTGCTTGAGGTGCTCCGGGCTGGGACTCAGGAAGGAATAGATGGCTTCGCACTGATTGAGTCTGTCGTCTTCCAAAATGAACTGGAATTGAGATCATTTCGGTTAGCATGATTTAGAACCGTACTAAACTATCTAGAACATTCTAATGCGAGTGCGGCGCATGCGCACTATCCCATGCGCCTACTAACCTCTAAATATTTTTGTATCTGCAACTTCGCCTTCTCCAAACTATTCTTCTCGGACTTGGCGAACAAGAACTTGAAGGTTTGCGAAGGCAGCTCGAGCCCTTTGACTTCCGCGCACAACGGACGCAAGCGCCTGTGCAGCTCCTGAAACTGCGTGAGCGTCCTCGAAACGACCCATCCGCAGCTGGTTTCCTCCTCGTCCTCGTCGTCGGACTGCATGTGCACGACGATGACGAACGTGGGCGTCTCCTTGTCGTCTGCTATCTCGGCGTTTTGCACGATCGCCCTCCACTTGCCGAGATTCTCGCCCCAAGTCTCGGTGCGCTTGATGTGCGAGTCCAACTGCTGCTTCTCCCCTTGGAGCCACTCGACCTCCTGCTGCAGCATCTTCAGCACCCTGGACTCCGGCTTGAGGGACGTGTGCAGCGCGGTCAACGCCTGCGCCTTGTTGTCGAGCTTCTCCTGCAACTCGTTGAGCTTCCGCCGCGAGTAATTCGAGTGCTCCACGACGTGATTGCTCTCCGAGCTCGTGTTGCTGTCCCTGCTGTCTCCGGAGCTTTGCCGCTCCTCCATGCCGGTGCCTCCGGCGTCGACCTCCGTTATGCCCTCGTCGCGGTCTATGGCGGCGACCATTTCGTTGTAGTATTTGCTGTTCACGAACGGCTGATAGTACTTCTCCTCGAGCGTCTTCCAGACGCTCTTCTGCACCTCGTAGAAGACCTCCGGCCCCTTGTCGCCCAAGAGGAACGCTTCCATGCGCTTCCTCGTGCTTTTATCCACCTTGATCTCGCCCAACGGGTTGCGGATGTACGTGTAGAAGATCTCCGCACCGACCTGATGCCAGTTCTTGCGCTGCGCCACCTTCAGATCCTCCACGGCCATCCAGTAACCCACCAGACCCTGACTGGCCATCGTCTCTAAGAACAGCGTCATGTACCGTCTCCCTAGGACGTGATCGAGGATCTGGGACAAGGGCAGCACGTGGTACTGAACGCCCCCGTCCCATCCGAGATCTAGCAAGCGGCATTCGCACTCCTTCTTCGCCGATTGCAACTGGTCTATGAAGCGTTTCAGCTTCTTGGCTTCGTTCAGCTCCGTCTTGTTCACGCCGGCGGACTTCTCGGCGTCGGCGTCGACGCCCTTCGCCCGCTTCATGTTCTGCAGCGTGGTGGCGTGCATGATCTTGTTGACGATCTCGTACCGGAAGCCCTTGAGCGTCTCCACGTCGTCCGTCTTCTGGATGATCTTCAGGAAGTCCTCGAAGGTGTTCGCGTACTCGAACGTCTTGCGATGCATCAGGTTGGCGACCTTCTGCGACTCGATGTAGGCGATGACGTGCTGATTGAAGAAGTCCGGATCGCACAGGATGTCGACGGCCTCGTCGAGCACCTTGCAGGCGAGCACTTCGCGCAGAAAGTATTTCGCCGGCGGCAGGGAGTAGCTGCGCGGCAGGAGGAACATGATGAACATCTCGGCGATTTGGCGCAGGTAATCCAGCTCTTTGTTCGTCGTCAGGACGTGCGGGGGTAGCTTGAAGGAGGGTTTCATCAATTCAGTCCTTGAAAGAAATGTTTTTTTGCAATATAATCGTTGTTAGAGGACTCCAAAGGCTCTTCTAATTGGTCGATTTCAAACAAAAATCATCTAAATATTTAATGAGACAAGAAAAACGAGCAAAAATCGCAGAAAATCGTGAGAACAATGAACTAAACAACGAAAGAGTATCCATGCAGTGCAGGAACAAAATGTAAGTAAATAAAAGTACAAATATTAGTCGAATAAAATATATAATAATTATGTGTGCAACAATAAAGCTTTATTTATTCGTATCAATACATTATACACAAAAAGCGTACACATTGAGTAAACAAATCGAGGAGACGACGAGTAAATCAAGCGTGAAGGGATGAAAGGATGCGTGGTACTTACCCAGTCGCTTTGGCGTCCCGGATTTTCGCAAAGTGCGTCGTCGTTTTGTTCACCATATCGCAAGCCAGCAGCGAGACGTGATCGACGCGCGAAAGTCGGTCGTAAATGTTATGAATAGCTCCCCAAATGTCCTCCCTAAAAGAAATTAATGGTCGATAGAATCTATAGGCAAAGTACGATGATTGCCACTCACTTGATATTGTCAGATAGATTAGTAGGCGTAAATGCGTACTGCCTGAAATAAAACTCTATAAAATCTCTTATAAAAAAATCAATGATTTGCTGCAGCAAGTGGTCGATGGTCCGCCCCAGGATGACAGGGAGATGATCACTGGTAGCCTTCGGAGATAGATCGTAACCATGCTACAAATAAATTGCCCTTTATTGATTTTCCCCGATTGTATGCAAGTTTACATACCATAAGTTTACTGTGAAAGTTTCCAAGCTCCTTTTGAATGTGATCGATCCCCGAGCCTGTTTTGTGGCTCATCGAGAGCATGATGTACACAGAGATGACCAGGAGGACGCCCAGGACGACTCCGCATAGCGTTAGGCTGCCGAGGATAGCGAACGTGAGGCATGTCCGCGAGAAAACGGACAGGACGACGCATCCTGCGAGAGTGGACAAGACGACGAGTCGCATTTGCATTCTGAAATAATTTATAATTATAGAACACATGAATGTTAATGAACACAGACACAACTGAACAAAGCTACAGGTAGTGGTAATTGCGCTGAATCAACAAATGATTAATATTGCATGAATTGTACAAGCGCACTCACGTAAAAATGCCAAAGAGCAACTCGCTCGAGATGTGGCTCTAACTCATTATATGACTACGCGTCGGGATGTTTGTGGTGCACGTTATCGCGACGGATTATCCGACAATCCGAACGCATTGGAAATTGATTATTTGTGTCCCTGTCCGCAGACCAACGGCGTTAGAATCTCCGGGTCTGGCTCTCGGGCAAAAACATGCAACATATGTTGAGAACGATGCGTGGGTGGTGTGTGGATGAATGAATTTGGTTGGTTGTGTTTATCGAGGTGGGGGAAGGATACGAAGCAATACAAAGGATGTAAGGAAGGATAAAAACGATGTGGATGATGCACAGCCGTGAATGCGTGGGAAATATACAACGTTTCATCGTAAATTTACCCGTTTGTATGAGAAAATATATTCCTTTTTCTTTAGTTGCGATGTTTTATTGTAGGCAACCAAGTATACATCAAAACGGTAGAAGAACAGACGGTCCAGTTTGGGATATATTCCCACAATTTCGGCCAATACCTTTTTTAACTCCGCAAAACCATCGCTTTGCTTCTTGGCGGAAGAGTTGTTCAATCGATTTTAGTAATTTATATCGATGAATTTCCCTCGAAAACGTGTCAAGATGGGGAGCAAAATTGACAAACTTTCGAGATTTTTCAAAACTTATCTTGCCATATTTTCTGTAACTCTCCATCCAGTGGCGATAGCTCGATGACTTTTACTTTATTTGGTAGCTGAAGAGTTCTTCTTTCAATGAATATACCACACGTCGTTGAATTTCCCTCGAAAGTACAGCAAAATGATGCCCACACATTGCAAATTTTGGGAATTCTTAAATGCTTGTCTTTTAAAATTGGCAACAACTTTCAGTCTAAGCCCAATAACGCTGTGAATGTTACTTCATATAAAAGCTAAAGAGTTGCTCTTTCCATTTATATGCCACTTGATGTAAAATTTCCCCCGAAATACGTCAAAATGCAGCACAAACTTAGCGAATTTTTGCATATTACGTCTTGCTAAATCGGTCGTAATTTCCGATCCAGGTAAGCTAGAATCATGTTCAATATTTAATTTCATTGCAGAAGAGTTGTTCTTTCAATCATGAAATATACTGTCGTGGATTTACTGCCGGAATGCAGCGAAATGGCATCCAAAGTTGGCCAATTTGGGAAATTTCTCAAAACTTGTCTTACATAGAAGTAATCAATCATGATGTGTTTTCCAATGTAGCCAATAATTAAACGATCAAAACACCAATTTGAATATATTAACAGTACATTTTTCCAATGCATTAGGTGCGTATTCACACAAATTTGTTTTCCATTTTATTTTGTACGTACCGAAAGTTTTGCTAGGCAACTTAACATACACGTATACTGGGTACACGACGCAATTCCAGGCGCCTTGAAAACATGGAAACGACGGAAACGTTTGCGCCGAACCGATGTCCACCTGCCAAAACCGCGCGGGGCCTTGCACGAAACCTTTATCGGACTAGCATTGACATTCGCGTCACGCCGGACCGCCGATCGGCGCGAACTTGACGCGCTCGAAACCGTTTGGCGCCGCATGCCGCCTCACCTTGTACCGAATCCAGGCCCACCGCGTCGCGACATGCGCGCACGCGCTTGTTTTGAAAGACCGTCGCGCGAGCGCGAGTTGACAACCTCCTCGAGCCTCCGTCGAGCGCGCGTTTGACAGTCCACACACATCGTCGCGGCGGTCGCGACTACGCTCCGCGAGGGCCGAATCTTGGATATCTCCGCGCGCGCGCCACGACACTCCGGTGGAGCTCGTCGCCTGCACGGCGAATGCACACGCGCACCCATTCCGCACGCCTGCCCACCGCGCGCCGCGCTCCCAAGCGTCATCAATGTTAAGATGTTCGGCCGCTCGCTATCGTGGTTTATTCTTGTATTTACGCTGCTGGAATTCGTAGCGAAGACGCAGCTCACCACCTACGACAGCAGCCACGGTGAGTACGCCGCCGCCCGCGCCTCCTTCGCGCCGCTCGCGCTCGGCGTTATTCAACGATCACGCGTGTTTCGCGCGTCGCGAGCGCTCGCGTTTCGCAACCGCGCCGACGTCGGCCGCGCTAATCTCTTCCTTGTCTGCCCGCAGGCTTCATAAACAACAATCATGACAGGTACCTGGCCAAAGAGATCTCGTCGATCCAAGATGTGAGTGCTACGATTCCAATTGATCGAACTTTTGTTGCCCCATTGCCAGGATCCTAATGCATTGACACATGATTTTAGGAGCTCACTGACATCAGGGGGGTCATGATCAACAGCAAACTCAATTCCAAGTTACAAATTAAGTTTAATCCAGAGATATTGGACTTCAAGCAAAGGTATGCGATCCTACGATTCAGCTGGAAGCATCAAACTGAACTTATTTGTTCGCAGGCACCTGGGGGTGCCCCATTTGGAGAAGGTGATGCTGTTCAACATCGATTCAAACTACAGTGTTGACATGACGTCGATTTCTGGAAGTACTGTTCATTTTCATAGTTCCTTTTTCGAGAATAAGGTCGGTATTCGCGGATACGAAAACAATTGCATCATCAGGCAACCCAATGCACGCAAAATATTAACAAAAGCGAAATCGTTCCAGAAAATACCTCCGCTGGGCAACACGACGTTCAATGTCGTCTTCCTCGGACGAGAGGAGGGTTCTGTAGAAAGTAATTTATTTATTCACACGACGCAGGGCCACTTTAAATATCGAGTAAGCGCCCGACTGTTATTGCTAAAAGCGTTGTTATTAACGGCGGGTTATCGATTAGGTGAAGGGCGACAGCGTGTTCAGCCCGTACCGCCTCCGGCCGATCGTGAACGTGCGCCTGCCGCCGAACGCGTCGTTCGCGCCGGTGATCCACTTCCACAATCCATTCCAGGAGGCCGTGCAGATCGTGGAGATCTACTGCAGCGGCGGCGACTTCCATCTGGAGCTGCCCAGCGGCGAGATGGAGGGGCCGAAGGACATGTGGGAGGTGGCGCCGTTCGAGACGAAGGCGATCATACGCGTGCGCTTCGTCGGCGAGGCGGCGCGCAACCACACGTCGTACGTGCGCATCAAGCTGAACAACTCGGAGGAGGCGCTCGTCGTGCCGCTGGAGATACAGGTGACGCCCGAGGCGATGCCGTACGCGCCGCAGGGCTACGTCGACTTCGGCGTCGGCGGCTCCGAGGAGGCGGCGCGCGCGCAGCGCCTCACGCTGTGCAATCCGTTCAAGAAGGCCGTGCGCGTCGCCGCCATTCACACCGCCTCCGCGAGCGTCTCCGTCGAGCTGCTGGAAGAGGGGCGGGTGATTCCGGCGGGGAAGGACGAGGACGCGCGGTGCGTCGAGGTTGCCAAGCTCGTATTCGACTGTGAGTACCTGCACCTAACCTTATTTCATAGCCTGCGCGGTTAGGCAACTTAATGCGCACCGGGAGAGACGAAGTGTTTTCTGCGGGCTTAATCCAGATCGTTTGTGAATTATTAATATTTGCCCCCCGTAATGAAGCCCTAATGCGCGTCGCGCGACGTGAGTAATTAATAATCGATTGTTTTTTTTCCCAAGGGAAAACGGCGTACGAGAACAAAGACTTCTTCGGCAAGCTGGTCGTCAAGTATAAGAACGCGAATCGGAGGACGGAGGTGGCCTATCACGCGACCGTCATCGAGGGCGGCTTCACGTTCAACGCCTCCCAGACGAATTACTTTATACACGCGGGCAACGCGAAGGAGAAGCCGGAAAATCGCCGCATCACCATCAAGAACGACTTCGAGACGCCCGTGAAGCTCCTGAACGTCACGCTCCCGCCGGAAGCACGACTTTATTTTCAGGTACGCCGCTCGGAAAAAAAAATTAATAATTAGTTAATATTGTGCGAGCGGCTTTTCTGGGTTAAACGCCACGTAGCATTAGTCAGATCGATCGACGGCTGCTATCATTAGCGGCGGTAATTGTTGCTGCGGCGAGTCGCTTCACGTTTCACGCGCGTTTCAGGTGACCGACTTCAAGCCGCACGTGCTGAAGCGCGCCGAGGAGCGCGCGGTGTTCGCGCTCAAGTTCAACGCCGGCGTCCAGTGGACGCACATGAAGCTCAACACGTTCATCCGGCTGCACACGAACATCTCGAGCCTGCACTTTCCTCTAGTCAGTTACGACGGAAAATTGGACTTGGTACGTGCGCGCGCGCGCTCTCGCCTCTCGCCATGCGCCACGTGTCCCCCGTTCCCGCGTTGGCCTTGGCGTGCACGCACGTCCAACAGGTTAATTGCGATCGCTATCGATGTTTTAACATTTGTTTTTCTCTCCGCGCCGTTAATAATTTAGAAGCTGCCGCATAAAAGCAAGGACAACTCGCTGGACTTGGGCCTGATCAGCGTCGAGTCGAAGAAGGAGACGTACATCCTGGTGATCAACAAGAATCCGATCGCGGTGGACATTCGGCAGGTGACGACGTCGATACCCTCCGGGCAGGTGGAGCTGCTGGGCTGCGGGAAGGGCGGCCACGAGGAGGCGTTGCTCCAGGAGAGCTACGCGAACATGACGAAGTGCGACCGGCTGCGGAGCAAGGAGCACGCCGTGCTGAAGCTGTCGGTGCGGTCCGGCAGGTCGGAGACGCAGATCTGGGGCGACATCTCTGTCAACACGCAGTACGAGCAGTTGTCGATACCGGTGCACTTTAAAATCGCCTCCGGGCGGCTCGAAATCGGTCCCGACCGATTGGTCTTCGACCAGTGTTTCCCCGTAAGTCCTCCTGCCACCTCCTGCCTTCCCAGAAACGGTTAATAATCGAACGGTTTGTCTTGTAGTACAAAATTTGTTCGCACCCCCTGCGAATACACTCGTCCTTCGACCATCCGATGGTCATCGAAGACATCCTCAGCATCCCGCCGGACGAGCGCGTCACCTGCAAGCATTCCGGGCACATCCTCGGCAGAGCCACCAAGGTGGTGGGCGCTCTCCACTTGGATCCGAACAAGCGGTGCGATCAGGAGTGCTATCTGGGCATACAGGACGCCGAAACGAGGGTCTACTGGCGCAAGTCGATCGCGCTCCCGCCGACGTCCACGTGCGACCTCGACCTGAATCTAGTCAATATCTTGTATCACCGCTACCTCAACGAGACGGCGCACGGCGCGTCCCCCTGGCAGAACATCACCATGCGCATGGACACGTCCGAGGTGAAGGGGCACTTGTTCAGGACGCGCGTGAAGATGTCCTGGCCCACGTTGGTCGTCAACGAGACCTTCGAGAACAAGTCGGCGGTGAACTTTCCCCTCACGCAGGTCGGCAACACGACGTACAAGAACGTGACGATACGCAATCCGGCGAGCTACGACCTGCTCGTGCAGATCGTGATCGACGCGTTCTATCCGCACTTCGACGTGCTGTTCGAAGGCCTGCCGCCCGTCTTCGTGGCGTACACGCACGACAGTTTCGTGCGCGGCACGCACGGCTTCTTTCTGGAGAGGAGCGCCGCCGGCGGCGAGCTCGACGAGCGGTTTCCGGCGGCGAATAAGAACTCGTTGACGGTGCAGCTGAGGCCCAACGAGGAGATCACCTTCCGGGTGGGCTTCAAGGCGATCGATTCGAGCCCGAACGTGGGCTTCTTGGTCGTCCGCAACAACCTGACCATCGTCGAAATGGTCCAGCTGTCGGGGAGGGGCGCGCTGCCGCACTTCAAGTTCGGCAATCGCAAGCCGGGCGGGTCGCAGCAGCCGCTCCTGTTCGAGTTCGGCGAGAAGCACTTGAAGGACTGCGACCTGGCGGCGAAGTCCAAGTCGGGGAGCATTCCCATCATCAGTCTCAAGCGCTCGTTCACGGCGAAGAACAACGGCGAGATTCCGATCTTCATCAACAGCTTCTACGTGAATCAGCTACCCTGCGAAGGGTACGGCTTCAAGATATTGAACTGCGAGCCCACCATTTTGCTGCCCAACGGCACCAAGAAGATTGATATCGAGTTCACGCCGGACTACACCTTGGCGAAGGTGACGCGCACGTTGGTGCTCGACACCAGCCTGAATTTTCCGGTGAACTACACGCTGGTGACGACCATACCGTCGTATTACCTGTCCGCGTGTTCGAGCGCGATCGAGCGCCCCGAGTGGGAGCACAACATGTACGTGCTCACGTCGATCATAATGGTCTTCGCGCTGACCATCGCGCTGCTCGTCGCCGTGATGGATTCGGACAAGATATGCTTGGAGGCGGTGTACCTCCTCTTCCCGCAGAACAACGTCCAGCACACGCTGGACCTTCGGTCGATCGGCGCGCAGACGCGTCAGGAGCTGCAGGCGGCCAAGGCCGAGGCGGAGACGCAGAGCAAGGCGAACGACAATGTACTTAAGCAGGACGACAAGGGCGGCGGCGGCGCGAAGGCGGACGCCGAGAAGTACACCGCCGTCGTGCCCACCACGGGCAAGGCGAAGAAGAAGAATCGCAAGTTGTCCGACCAGCAGGAGCGCGACAGGGAGCAGCACAAGAAGCAGTGGATGGAGGCGCAGCGTTTGAAGCACGAGGAGCAGATCGCCACCTCCAAGCACGCGCAGGAGGAGGTCGGCTCGAAGAAGCATCCGAAGAAGCACGCTACCGCCGCCGGCGGCCCACCAAAGAAACTGGACGCGGGGCGGAACGGCGCGATGCCGGCGGCGCCCGCGGCTTCCGAGGAGGAGACGTCGTCCACAACGACCGAGAGCAGCCATAGCAACCTGAGCAGCAGCAACGAAGAGAAGAAGACGAAGAAGCAGCCGGTGCAACCGGTGAAGCCCGTCGAAAGCAACCCTGCTAGCGTGCAGGACAAGGAGAGCGGGTACGGCAAGGCGCACGGTCAGCGCGAGAAGACGGGCAAGGCCAAACACAAGTACCTGCAGTCGGAGAAGCAGAGCGCGCACGTCACCAGTGCGGAGAAGGAGGTCGAGAAGGTCCCGACGGAGAAAGTCATCATCGAGAAGGTCAAGCCCAACAGACGCGAACGCCGCGAGCGGGAGAAGAACGCCGTGGCACCGCAGAAGGGTCAGAATGGGGAGAAGCCGCACAAGAACAGCGACAAGGAGAAGGATTCCTTTGGGGCGAATCGCATCAGTCCTTGCGCGCAGCTCATGCAGGGATACATTCAGTCGCCGTTGCAGCCGCAGGTGGTGGAGGGGTCTAAGCCGGTGTCGCCCGTTCCCAGTTCGGTGTGGAACGAGAACAAGGCGTCGTTCAGCGACGTCGTTGGGAGGAGCGAGACGCCCGCCACGGCGACGCCCTCGCCCGGGATCGGCACCAAGACGACGTCCACGACCAAACCCACCATGTACGTGGAGCCTTACAAACAGCAGGCGTACGTGCCGGCCTCGTCGCAGGCGCAGGCGCAGCAGCAGGCGTACAGCCATCACACGCACTCGCCGAAGCTCGCGCCCATCGGATCGCGAGGACGCTGGTCGGACAACCATCCCGACTACGCGCGCCTGTTCAACGACGCCATGGTGAGCACCAACTTGTTCTTGGACGTGGAGTCGCCGCACCACATGCATCCTCCCTCGCAGCCGGCCACCCACGCGCATTCGCAGCCCCCACAGCCGAACTTACCGACCAACTCGCACTCCTCCAACCCGTGGTTGATGAACTCCCCGCACCCGTCCACCCCTTGGGAGAATCCCAGCTACGGCGGACAGTCACACAACGAGACCTCGAACTACCTGTGGGGCTCCGCGGTCTGGGAGCCGTGGACGCCGCCCGCCGTGCAGGACGCGTGGAGCCCCTCGGTGCTGCGAACGCCGCCGGGCTTCGCGCCGCAACGGCTCAGCCAGGAGGACGACTTGGCGGCGCGCAGGGAGGTCAGGCAGTCGCAGGTGCCGCCCCAGATGCAAGTGCAACAGGCGCAGCAGCAGATGGAACGCAACGGTACGTTCAATCCCTTCGGGTACAGGAACATCTGGACCGCGCAGGTGCAGCACACGGATCCGTGGCTGCCGCGCGGCCAGTGATTTCGGGGCTCGGACGGCAGTTGGCAGATCGGCTACGGCCCGGATAGATGTTCGAGGATTTGTTGTTAACGATTGATTGATTGCACGTCTATACTTAATTTTGTCCTGCAAGCGTGAGATTTGATGCAGACCGACCTCTAACCTCTAACTGAGAGGATCCGCTGTCGACTTGTGCGTGTGCGTGGTTGGAGAAATGTTTACGTAATTTTTGAAGACTGTTCTGTAAATCACTTTACTCTGGGCGCCCTTGGAGGACGTGGAGCGGGCGACTTTCCCCCCCATTTACTACTCTGACTACATAGGATGCTTACTTTGTTGATAACGATACATCATTCAGTTAAATAAATGTGAATGCAATGAAACATACCGTGCGTTGTTGAAATGGAATGGGTATCATATTAATCATTAGCGCTAATGCGTCGGCGCAGCTTAAAACCTGTTACAGCCATAACCCGGCATTAAGGAGGCCAGTAACGGAGTCCTTGCCAAGGCCGTGTCCTTAAGAACGCACCTAATGCGTCTGCGCAGCTTATAACCTGTTTTACAGCCATGCCCCGGCAGTAGGGAGGCTAGTGCGCGCGTCCTTGTCAAGGCCGTGTTCTTACGGTCGGACCCAATGCGTCTGCGCACCTAAAACCTGTTTTACAGCCATACCCCGGCAGTAGGGCGGCTAGTGCGCGCGTCCTTGTCAAGGCCGTGTCCTTAAGAACGGACCTAATGCGTCGGCGCAGCTTAAAACCTGTTACAGCTATAACCCCGCATTAAAAATTAGAATTTTGAGACAAAACAAAACATTAAATTATAAAAAAGTGCATTAACCCATTAAACCCAGAATAACCGGGAACACGACTAACTCGTAGCTTAACACGTTGGAAAAAGTGTTCTTCCCAGCCGGGGATGGAACCGACAACACTGAGAGCAGAGACGAACCTGGACGGACGCTTAACCAGTATAACCACTGGAACAACGGATCGCAAAGCTCGCCTTCAGCAGTATTTAAACCAGCATTAACATCAATACAATACTGCTAATGTAAGTGCTGCTAAAGGTGACTCATAGGTCCAGTGGTCCAGTGGTCATACTGGTTAAGTGTCCATCCAGGTTCGTCTTTCCTCCTAGTGGTATTGGTTCTATCCTCGGTCAGAGAAGTCGTCACACTCTTCCCAAGCATTAAACGAAGTAAACAGTTACACCAAAGCAAAGCAGCATGTTCTTCATGCTCCTGCAAGGGTAAATAGTGTAAGTAAGTAATAATAAATAATAATAATAGTATCGTTATTTTAAGTCCAACCCAATACTTTAAAAGCTTACTATATAATACTCCAAAAGCACTTTTTTTTGCTATTTTCATACCATACCTCTTCGCGCTTGCTGATTTTTCGCCAAAATATTATCGTTAAATATAAATTTAACCTAACCTAACCTACGAAAACAATTTTGAGAATTTGATACGTGATATGATACCGTAATATAGTTGACTATAGGTTACCAGTCTTGACCTGTCAAGTGTGTGTATGTAGTGGTTGACGCGAGGCACACAAACCAGAATAACCTCTATCAATCCCTTTCAACCAGTTGCAATTAAATGGTTAATAGTCACTGGTTTTGCAGGCAAACGAGCAGAAACAAATGAACATCGAATGATATGGTTCTACCGGCCCACAAAAGATGTCGCTGCGCGTACCGTTAGAAATAAATAAATCAATTTCTTTAAAGTTCTAACTTCCATTTTCAAAAGTTTATTAGTAAGCTGCTACATCCTACGCAGTTTTATATTCACCGCAATAATTATATACAAGAGTTTATTGTCAATATATTCAACATTATCCTATATCGGTATTCGCGTAGTAATTAGGCATTGAAACAATAACGCTACAAACACGTTTACAACAATGTCATGACAGTCCGGACTAGACTCAAGTGTTAACTGCTTAAGTTATGTACACCGCTAACAAACTCATCCTTAAACGTACGATTGTTGGGTGCTGCGCCCCTCGGCGCGGCGCGTGAATATATGCTTGGATCGATATGTATTAATTAGATCTTCGGCGATTAGATTTGTTTGCGCTTATTCGGGACAGGCGAGCAGCGCACAGGCGCGTTCTTCGGTCCGGTGTTCGCACGGCTGTCCGCGTCCGCTGTGCTGCCGCAGAATACTCCGCGTCCGCTGTTGGACGGCGCGCGGCCCGCAGGATCTGCTGCAGGGCGACCACGCCGACCACCTGGACATGATGCAGTCAACTTTGATGCTCTCCACCGGACCCGGCTGTCCCCAAGTGGGATTCAAGTCGGCGTCGTCTTCGTTTTCGTCCGGCTCGCCGTCCGTGCACTTTGCGGTGCAGCGGTGCTTCTTGATGAGTTTCTCTGGACACCGTTTACCGCCGTTCATTGGATGCACCTGAAGCAGACGGATAGATCACGATCGCGCAGGAATTAGATGGTTGGATGGTACCTTGATTATGCGATATTTGGTTTTGAATCCGTTCTGACCACAGCTGGCGTTGCACGGCGTCCACTTCGACCACGCCGACATCTTGCAATCCAACACCTGCCCGGAGGGTTTCTGCTCGATGACGTTGTCGTCCATCAGCCGGTGGTGGCGGTCCATCTTGTGGCTGCCTGAAGGTATGCCCGTTATAGACTGATCGGTTTCTAAAAAGAACGTCAGTTAGTGCGAGTTATGGCGCGTCGCGGCTCGCCGCCATCTTTGTTTGCGCATCCGAGCTGGATAGGTAGCTAACAATAAGTACCGCATTTCTCGCGCTCGGCGTCGTCGTTCTGCAGCTGCATGTTGTAGGTGAGGACGCCCGAAACGCTAACGCCGAGCTGGCGTATCTGTGCGGTCCGATTCGCGTTCAGCTCTTCTTCGGGGTCAGCATGCAAGTCAATTATACACCAAGCCGATTATCAAACGAGGCAAACTACGTAAATAGCGATTATCATATTAGACTAACGTCCTTCCGGCATACTTTTGAACTCGCCGCAAATGTTCTCGCAGCGATCCAGCGTCTTGAAATTGTTCTTGTTGCCCATGCAGCCGCTGTAACTGAAGATGTCGCAGCTGCCTTTGATCACGTCAAAGAACCACCTGTCCACGTTGCCTTTACAACCGCCTTCGTCCTTCGGCAACGCGCAAGACACTTCGGAAGCAATGTTAGTGGGGTTAGGGAACGTCACGTGACGTAAATCGCGCGCCCTACCTGGATCTATCTCTTCGTTCTCGTTGCACACCGGGTTGTCGTCGTTGACGCACTCGACCTTCTCCTCCTGGGCGCAGCCGTCCTCGTCCGCCTCCTCGTCGTTGTCGTCGTCCCGGGCGTACCTCAGGTAGGAGTAAGAGGGCACGGCGATCCTCCTCCTGACCTTGATCCCCTTGCCGCAGGAAGCCGAACAGGGCGACCAGTGCGACCACGGCTTCGCCTCGCACTCCGCCGACGGCGCTTCGCCCTCCCCATCGGGACATTCGCCTTCGTCGCAATCCAGGATCTGCTCCAACGGTTCGGGGTTCTCGTTGCCGGCCGCGCACCGCTTGGCGGCGTTGCGGTTCTTGTACCGCCTGCTGCGCGTCATGACTCCCTTGCCGCAGGAGACTGTGCAGCTCGACCAGTCGCCCCAGTCCGTCAGCTCGCAATGCGGGTTGTGTTCCCGGCCGCCGTGCGGCTGTCGCCGGCAGTGCTCCTGCACGGCCGTGCAGAGGCCGCGCTTGGTGAGCACTTTGTTGCAGTGATATTTGCTTTCCTTGTTCTTGTAAGCCCGCTGCTTGTACTTGACGCCCTTGCCGCACGTGGCCGAACACGGCGACCACTCGGACCATGGTTCCACCTCGCATTTATCTCCGTTGTTACCGCCGCCGTCGCCGTTGTCGAAGTCCTCGTTGCTCTCGGCCTGGGAGGCGTCGCACGTCTTCTCGTACAACCTCTGTCGCGAGAGGTAGAGCCTAGCCAAGGGCTTCATCTCGGTGCCGGTGGCGTCGTAGAAGGGCGATCGCGGATCGTTGGGGCTGTTGGATTTGATCCTCCTGATGGGGTCTCGCGGACTTGACGGTTGATTAGGCGACTGTAACGAGTCTGTGAGCTTCAAAGGAGGAGCGAAAAGAAAACGAAACGCCTTACGATGTACGTGGGCCCGTCGTCGGTGCCCGCATCCCAGGGATACAGGTTCAACACTCTCGACTCCACCCAGGAGCAGTTGCGCAAGCAGAGCTCGAGGCTCGAGACGCCGACGATCCAGTCGGGAGAGGGATCAATCATCGAGACGAGCGACATCAAGTGATGCTTGCTGTCGACGCGAAAGACTGCGAAGGTCTTCCCCGTGATGTTTGGATAACTGATGCCGCGCGCTTTGATGATCGTGCGAATATGGTTACTCTGCGAGAGAGGATGTTTCGCGTTACGTCGAGTGCAACTGACACGTCTTACGTTTCGCGAGATCGTCGAGAATTAAAAAACAACACTGCGAGCGCTCGTCCGGCATTCTCGACCCTCGTTATACCTCGCCCCCGTGTAAATGTACAAACCTTCTCTTTGAGCTCCCCCTCCAGCATTCTCGTATTGCCGTTCTCGGCGAGCTGGCGCAGCCCCTCGCTGGCAATGTCGCCGTAATTCCAGAACGTGTAGTCGACGGAATGGGAAGCCCCGATGATGTCGCTGAAGCGCGTCAGCCAGCCGTTGGACGGGAAGTCCTTCGGATGCGTGTTGCGCGACCATAATCCCTCGAACGTCACCTAGGACACGACACTGTAGTCTGACAACGAGCGCGTTCGACATTTCGCGGCGCTCACTTCGTATTTGGCCTCGTCGCAGGCGCAGCAATGCCGCAAGACGTTCGGCTGGGCGTCGTCGCTCTCCTCCATCTCCTCGCAGAGCACCTTGGAGAGCTTGCCGTCGTCGGCATACCACACGTCCTTGGATTCCACCACCGTCGCCCGGATGACCACGCAACCGCTGCCGGCGGGCGGCGCCAGCCACAGCACCTAAAGACAGCCGAAACTTTCAACCCTCCGCATATCCGAACGGATGCTTTCGGGCGGTCAGCCGACCTTAGGATTAATACCCACCGACGTAATTGAAAGCAAACGAACACTTAAGGCCTTAGCGGCTTCCGGAAATAAATTCGCCGACCGCAAAATAAATTCATAGAGGAATATGGCGAAGCGAATCGAAAGCGCGACCCATTTTCCGGAGGATCTTGACGAAAGTAATAAAACTAAGTGCGCTTCCTCACCCCCCGCCCTCCCCACTCACCTGCACTTCCGACTTGGGCAACGAGTTCGTTTGCATGACGGCGTTGCGACAGCGCTCGCTGAACTTCGTCAGCATGTCGCCGTACAGCTGGAGGGTGCCCACGGAGGGCGCGTACATCTCGCTGAGCACCTTCTCCGACGCCTCCTGCTCGACGATGAGCATGAAGTCCTTGAACTTGCGCTGCGATGGAAACTCGGGATTGGTCCGGAGGAAAACTGCAAACCACACGTCGTCTCAAGTGGCGTCCGTCGGCGAAGGTGTGAAAATGAGCGAAACACGAAATTGAGTGTTGGCGCTTTTTTTCCAAACGCCGCACGCCACGATGATGATTAATGACCGTGAAGTGGAGGCGCGCGGGGCGAAGTGGAATCCCCAGGGAGGAATGCGAGGAAGACGCGCACGTCAAACGCACTGATCCGTCTTGCATATCGCGCCCTCATATATCCCTAATCCTCCGCGCCCGACGCGTCTATAAATCTGGATTTCTCCGCAAGGAAAAACGCGGAAATTTCAAACACTGCCGCGTTAGGGAAATATTTGAGCGCGGTCAATTTATTTTAATGAAATCCCGAGCACGATTTCACTTCGCCCGACCGCAGTGCGCAAACAAGCGTGTTAACACATATATAGACCTACAGCACCTTTCGCGCGTTGCCCTTCGCCGGTGGAGGCGCCGGTGCGGCGTCTTCTAATGCGCGTTAAACGCGATCAAGTCCTCCGATAAAATCACGCTCACGTGGTGCTATTGATTTTTATTGTCTAGGCTAAATCCACGATGCAAACCCGCGGCACGAGTGGCGCGGAGAGGGTGACGAGAGGGTTTAACGTGGTTAACGTGCGCGCGACATTAAGAACAAAGTTTCGCGGGGTTGAAAGCGTGGAAATCGCCCGATCTTTACATTATTATCCTCGATTGAAGCGGATCAGACTTGATTACAGTGGTTGGAAGTAAAAATTTAATGTTTTTTCCCTAAATTGTTAAAAAGGGCGTAAAAATCACGGTCTTTAATTATAACATTTTATCGCGCACGTCCTCACAGTAATCGGCCGGAATTAATCGCAAGGTTCAATTAATTAAACGCGATTATGAGACGCGACGCGGCAACCCCTCCGCGCCCGAAATCCCTCGCATCTAATTAGTTTTAATCGTCTCTATTATTTACTAATTGAAACTATTGATTAAACACGACAATCGCGCCGCGTCGACGATAATTCCTCATTAGGTCGGTTCGCGGAGCGCGAATTCGCAATGCAAAGCGGAAAACCGGAAAGCAAACAAAGCGCGAATTCAAACAGTCGCTCCGGACGCGCCAAGAAGGCAGCGGCGAGCGAGAGAGCGAAGGGGCGACGAGGAGAAAAACCGTGGCGGTTTGTCTGCGCGCGACATGAAGATAATCCCGATGGCCGATCGTTGATTTGCCCCGTCCGGGATTAGAATTATTCGCGTTGATAAAAACCGAGACATCGTTGCCATCAAGTGTCGGCCGTAATTGGACGCCTAAGACGCCCGGCGCCGGGCGGGGCGCTTTAAACGGAGACGGGAAGCGACGTCCGCGTGATTTGTGGCGGGCAATTTAATTAGGGCGCGCCCCACTTTCCAGGACCAGGGATTTCGATAAAACTAACGCGCGACGACCGAAGCGTATCCGATCGCCGCGCTTGGGCTTTGGGTTAATTCGATATAATTAGATGCGACGATTTTATTTATTTGCCCGGCGCGTCCGCCCAAAATTACGGGTATGCATTATGCATCCGGCGCATTTGTTCGGCGCGCACATTACCTGCATAGCAATATCTCTCGCCGACGCCGATATCGGGCGCACTTGATGCATCCCGCAGGTGCGGCACGACGGCACTAATTGCGCGATTTAATTAACAACGCCTGCCGGCGCGCGTTCCGGGCGCATCCGACGGCGGCGAGCTTATAAATCCGGCGCGCTCGTCGCGGCGCGCAACATGTTGCGAAGGCGCCGCGCGTGAGCTATTGTGTCGAAATCGGTGAAGTGAAGGGTTGGAGATCGCGGTCGCGGCGGTTAACGCAGTGCGTTGCAGTCGCGCGGGGGTGCAGGCGCCGGGATCGGATATTATAGCGCCGCCGCCGCCGCGCGGTGCTCGCCCTATTCGCTTATGAATGGAAATTCGGCCGGCGACCGCACGCAAGGGGCGCCTCGCTAAGCCGAGGGCGGGAGCGTTTAGCATAACGGCATAATGGACGGAACAGCTGCAACGCTCGAATTTGGCTTCGGGGCTGGGGCGCTCGCCGAGCGGCGTAGGTAATCTATTTGGCCCAATTGACATCAATATTGTCGCTATTGATCCCAAATTGTTTCGGTAAATTTGCTCTGAATTGAATGCCGTGCGTTTCGAGACGTTTGAAGCGTAATAGATGGCTGTGAACGCGGACAGGAAGTCGTCGAAGGCGGTCATGTTGTAGAGGGCGCTGTCGTCAACGTCAATGACACTAGAAAATACACTAAGATCCCTTATAAACCACCCTTACGCCAGATTTAATATCGAAAATGATGAAATCTTCTTTAATAACAATAAACTCAGAAATTAAATTAAATTTCAAGCAAATTTGACCTTGGGCATTGGGCATTCGATAAATATTTCGACCCACATTAAGGTAGGTAATAAATTTGGGGTAAATTACATCGTTATTGATCATAAATTGTTTCAGCACATTCGCTCAAAATTGAATACTATGCATTTCGACACAATCGAAACGTTATAGATGGCAGTGCAAGTGACAGGAAGTCATAGATGGCGTTGTTATTATAGAGGGCGCTGTGGTCAATACTAGCAACACTAGAAAATACACTAAGATTCCTTAGAAACGTCTCTTAGTCTAGATTTTGCATAAATCGTGCAATTTTACTCACATCATAATAATAAACTTCAAAATTAAATTAAATCTCAAGCAAATTTAGCCCTGGGCAAAGGGCCTAGCACGAATACTTCAGTTCACATCAAGGTAGGTAATTTATTTGGCGTAATTCACATCAATATTTAATTAACCCAGAATTGTTTCAGTAAATTTGTTCCAAATTGAATACGACACGACACGACACAAATGGCGGTCATCTTATAGAGGGCGCTGCAGTTAACGCCACCAACACCCGAAACCTGAACAATGAACCTTTACACCCCTTTAATACTTCCCCCAGACATGATAAGAACAGAAACCATCAAATCCTGTCAGAAATTCATGAAATTGAAAACAATCCTATTTCAAATAATTCAATTATCATAGATGGCACTCCAAGTTAGGTCTCTCCTAGGTAGTCAACATGAACCCACCGGAAACCAGTCTAAAATTTCCATAAAACCACCCCAACGATAAAATATTCCTAGAAATGATTAAAATCACTATAAACTAAACAGATGGCGTGCGTGTTATGTAAAAATTGCCTAACATCTATCTAAAACTTCCCTAACTCTTGATTTGAAATCAAAAATCTTTAAACCTCGCCGGAAATCAATAAAATTGAAAACCATCTGATTTTTGATATGAAAATTCTTGTAGATGGCAATGCAAACGGTTACGAACTAATAGATGGCGCTCAAATTGTAGATGGCGCTGTAAATAGCCCCAAAATACGCAAAGTTTCTACCAAAACCTCCCTTTGATATATTTCCAGATCAAAAACCATCAAATTTCTTCAGAGACGAATAAAATTCCAAATTAAATTAAATGACGCAAATTATAAATTAATCTCGCCGCTCCCTCCGGCAATGTTATCATTTATTAAACGCGTATAATTTACGGCACCTTTCGCACAGCGCGTTTTCCAACGTAATAAACGTCATGAAACGCAATTTGGCGTTTGAACGGTTTGCGTTCCTTTGGAACTCTTCCGGCGTATTCTTCGCGAAAACCTTTTCGAAGGCGGCCCGCCACAAATGCGCGCATTATTAAAAATTCTCTTTGGCCGCCCGGCGCAAACGCGATTCGTCATTCATTCATTGCTAGACGAATGTAACAAGGGTCGCTCACAAAGAGCGGCGACTGACATTCTTTAATATCTTTCGACGGGAACTTCGCGAACGCGGAAAATATGCGAGCGCCGCGTTGTGTTCGGCGTTAACATGTTTGATGTTTTAGTCGGAGAAGTTTCGCGCGCAAAAAGTTTCCCGTTCGTCGACTCGCCGCCGCCGGCAAGTTCGCCGAGCGCAACTTTCAAAAAGCCAAGCAGCTCGTCGTCGTTAATTTGGAATTGTAATATGTGCGGATGCGCGGCGGAAGGGCAAGAAGGTGCGGAGCGGTTCGGCTGCGCCCGGTCTTGCGCCCCGGCAACTTCGCCGCTTCCGCCGCCCGCCCCCCGCCGCAGCCGCGTTTCGCGTGACGAGGAGGAGAAGCGCAGGATTGCGGTTATGTTTAAATCACTTACTTGAGTACTGCTCGCCGGGAACATATGTGCCCGGATTGCCGGAGGACACTTCGACGACGAAGCGGTCGTCGGCGCGGCTCTTGGACGTGATCGCGCCCTCGGGCGTCCTGTCGCACTTGAGGCACGCCGCCGGCGGCGTCGCCACCGCCAGCGCTAACAAGACGACGCTCGTCGCTCGCGCCACCCCCATCGCCGCCCTGAAACAGACTGCGCGCTCACTGACTCGATTACCGCTGCGGACGCGAAGCAGTCGGCGATAAAGTGACGCAGCTGCGCATTAAAATGTCATAAATTCTAATAGAAGCCGGGCACGTGCTCGCGCGCGTCTTAATTAAAGTGAATTTTTCGACGAATTCGTTCGCGTCGTCGGCGGCGATGATTAAAACCTTGGATGTCAATAAAAACTGTATCGCGGACGCGGATTTGATGCGCGGGGTTGGAGCCGTGCCAGCCTCTCGAGATCTCGGCCGAAACAAAACGACGACGCGCGCGATTCTTGTTTTCGCCGCCGGCGTTAATGACGCTCGTTATCGGCGTTTCGGAATTTCGGTTTCACGGCCGACGATCGCCGATCGAGCGCGCATCGACATGTCGCAAGCGTTGACGTTGACCTTAACCCATCTTTTAATAGCTGTTTATGTGTTTTTAATTAATCGAGCGCTGAAACGTTTCGACGCACAAACATAACCGCGCCTAACCTCCAAAAACGCTTCGCGGTGCAGTTTTCGGCGCTTATTAAATAAATTACGAACGCACGGCCAGTTCTGGTCGGTCGCGCCGCTATCGTCGGCGATTACGCGCCGAAACGTGTAATTAAACTTCTCGGGCGCGCGTCTTTCCGGCGTCGCCTTCCCGCCGCCCTCGCGTAATCTTTTGATATTTAATTAACTTCCATTCGGCGCGCCGACAACTCGCAGCAACTAGTAACTTACGGCGAGAGCAATAACAGGTGGCGGGCGGTTCGAGCTGTTTATGTCCGGGGCAAGCGCCGAAAACAATTTGCGATAATAATCAGCGTCGTGATTATATTCGCGGCGGTTTAATTAAATTCGCGCCGCGAAACTTCGCTTCCTCCTTCGCGCAGTGCGCAATGCGACGATCAATTAACGCGAACGCGAAAACGCGCGATTAATCACGGGCACGAATGAATGAATCAATCGTCTTGAAATTAGGCGCGGAAAACAATCGGAAAAACTTCTCGCCCGAAGGAGAACGAGACGCCGCCTGATGCGTTATTGATGGGGCGGAAACTTTTTAATTGAAATTAATTATTCGCGCGCGTAAATATTTATGAGCGCGCGCGGCTGGGTTTTTCGGAAGCGCGCGCTAAAAATTGTCCGACCAGGTGCAAACGTGTTTGATCGTCGGAATTATGTCCGCGCGATGTTCGCCAATTTACGGGGGTCGTCGCGCTCGTCCTCGTCCTCGTCCGCCTCCTCGCTCGCACGTCAGTCGGTTTTAATCCCCGCGCGCGCCGTCGCTACTCCTGACAGGATAACCGGATAACGGCCGGCGCACTAAAAGCTTCGACATTTTTGTTTGATTTGCGCACTCCGCCCGCTCGTCCGTCATCAATCGGGCATAAATTAGTTCAAACATTGTGATTGATGCACGGATTTCGCCATCGCGGATTAGCAATTTCGCGAGGGTGGAAACGGGCTGCGAATGAAAATAATTCGATCCGATAGTTAGTCAGACGGTTAACAATGTCGAGAATTAAGAGGACGCCGAACGAGTGGCGTGAAGATGTTGTCTGGGGGGGGGGGGGGGGGGGGGGCACAATAGGGGGGGGGTGGTCGATTTGTGGACTTTCAGCGAAGCGCGCCCCTTTTCGGGGC